>JAHREE010150358.1:0-56809 GCA_033628505.1 Tringa tobata | reverse complement strand
ATGGGGCCCACAGCCATGCCTCAGACCCCCAGTGGGCTCCACATCCCCCCTCGGACTCCCCTTTACTGCAAAGACCATTTTCTGCCGTGGACCTGCCACCCCGGGGATGTGTGGGGCATGGGGACGCGGGGGTTTTGGGGACATGGCGGTGGGTTTTGGGGGCATGGGGGGTTACTGGGGATGTGATGGTGGATTATGGGGGTGTGGGGGTTACGAGACATATCCCAGTAGATGTGGACCTCGCTCTATCCCGCAGGATGAAGGAGTGGTGGGTGCAGGTGGGGCTGCTGAGCGTCCCCCTCCTCGCCGTCTACCTGCACATCCCACCCCCCAAGCTCTCCCCAGCGCTGCTCTCCTGGAGGTCCTCTGGAAGCTACTTTATCTACAAGGACCAGAACATCTTCTACAGAGGTGATGGGGCTGCGCCGAGCCATGGGGACACCTCGTTTGTCCCAGTAGGGAGCGGGGCTGGGGGCTTGGTGGCCCCAGGTGATGTCCCCAAGGCCAGGCGGGGTGTTGGCAAGTCCCTCCCAAAACATAATGGCTTTAAGAGGAGCTGCTGCATGGATCCAGGTGCAGTGCGGCTGTTTGTTATCAAACTGTTTTAATTGGGTGAAGCCACAAAGTTCTTGTGAAGCACTGACAATACCTTGGTGTCCATGGAGAAGGATCTCAAGAGCTTCTGATGGGTCATGGCAAGGAAGAGACATTGGAAAACCTTTTTGCTGGAGCAGTTGTTACCAATCGTAGCAACTTTGGGGCAGCTGCAATTAATTAATTTTAAATAAAACCCTGGTTTGCATCAAGTACCTGTGCTGGTGGCTGTGGTGGCTCGTTTGGATGGGTTTCTGAAGCCACGCTGACACTGGAAAGCTGTGGTGCGAGTCCAACCCATGCTTGGTTTTGGTGGAGCACAGGGAGAGGTCACACAGGTTTGGCTCCCAGTGGGGAGGAAATTGGGGGGTAAAAAAGCTGACCCTGAGGTTGCCCTGTTCCCTCCCCAGATTCCACTGGTGCTGTTGGCAGCTCTGACATCGTTGTCCTCCTCCACGGCTTCCCAACCTCCAGCTACGACTGGTACAAGGTGAGGGGAGCGAGCGCACGGAGTGGGCTGGATGTTGACACCAAACCCCGTGGTTTCTCCTGGTGACAAGGTGGTGGCTCAGCCTGGTGTGGGTGACACCAGGTTTCTGCTGGGGGCACCACCACGTTCTGGGATATCAGCCCTGTTCCTCTCCTGCCACCTCGCACAGAACCCAAGCTCTTTTCATGTTGCCCTTTCCCACACTCCATCCTAATGCAGGAGGAAAATTCCCACAGCTATTTATTGGGGTGGGGTTGTTGTTTTTTTTTTTGATGGTGTTGCTGTTTATTGGGAAATTTCAACCTCCTGTGGTTTTCCTGGAGCTGGAAGGTGCTTCCTGGGGGAGCGGAGAGGAGCGTGGCCGTCCATGGCTGCGTGTCACCGCAGAATTTTCCTCTCTCCATTCCCATCAGACATTTTTTTAATGTATTTCTCCTCTTTCCAGATCTGGGAAGGGCTGACCCAGCGGTTTCACCGGGTGATTGCTCTGGATTTCGTAGGGTTTGGTTTCAGCGACAAGCCTGTGAGTAACCTGTGAGGAACATTTTCACAGTTGCTTTTGGCCCAGAGGTTGTTCTGCTGTGCCAGCGTCCCCGGAAAATTGGTGTTTGCCAGTTTCCTCACTCGTTTACATCTGGAAAAGGAATAAGACATTGTAATAGTAGAAGGGATGGGGAAGGTGTGTGGTGGAGATTGGCTTTGTCACTGTCTTGCCTTTACTTGGGTTTGACGTGACTCCAAAGCACCTTCACCCTTTTGGGGCATGGGAAGTTCTCCCATCACCTAGTGGATGATGGCCCAGAACATCCTGACTGCTGTGTCTGGCGTCACAAACTGCTGGTCTCCACCCCATATTCCTCCATTTGGGTGTTTATTCTGGAGTTTGTGGGCTCATGGTGGATCAGGCTCTCACTGTGGTTTCTCTCCCACTTTGCAGAGACCCCACCGCTACTCCATCTTTGAGCAAGCCAGCATCGTCGAGGGGCTGGTGCGTCACCTCGGCCTCCACCACCAGAGGATTAATCTCCTGTCCCACGATTACGGGGATACGGTCGCACAGGAGCTGCTCTACAGGTCACCGAAAACACTGATGGTTGCTCTTTGTAGTCCTCATCAAGATGAGTTCCAGCAGATAAGTGGAAGAATGTAGCACAGAACCCCCTTCCCTTTGTACCTACAGCTGTAACGAAGGCTGGGAGGCCTCAGGGCATATCCATGGTAGGCAGATATGAGGTTCCCATCCATCAGTTCCTGGCTGGTGGGATGTTTAGCTTCCCTTTTGAGCTTGAAATGGAGGACAACAGAGGAGCAGAGATGATCTGACGCTGTTAATTTGACCTGCTGGTCAGTTACTTCTTGGAGCCCGGAGAGGTCTAGTTGTGTTTCACCTTCTTCTCTTCTGTCCCCAGGTATGAGCACAATAAAACTGGAAGCATCTTGATCAACAGCCTCTGTTTATCCAACGGAGGTAAGGTTTGCCCGGTGTGGTGGGATGGGAGGGATGAAGATCCATGGGATGGGATGGTCTTCCTGTCCCCATCACCCGAGGAAAAGCAATTAAGGTGCTGTAATTAACCAGGAGGATCAGTCCTTGGGCAGCCTCTGCCACCTTTCATGGCACCACGGAGAAGGGGAGAGACTGGGAGAAGTGGAGCAAAACACTGGTAATGTTACAGCTCTGTTCTCTGATGTCCTTCCAGGGATTTTCCCCGAAACGCACTACCCCCGGCTCATCCAGAAGGTGAGCTGCCACCCCCTCTGGTTGTACTGAATCGCTCCTGACTCTGTGAGTTTGGGGTTTTACCTGGCTCAGATGCCCACTGCTTTTCCCGCACCCGAGCTGCTCGTAGGCATCGTTAGAGGCGGTGGGAAGAGGCAGGAGCTGTTGGGCTGTGGCTTGTCTCATCTGAACATCCTGGTTAATTGCCCCTCGAGGCGCGGATGATGGATGAGAAGGCTCCGGGGAGACATTATAGTAGTCTTCCAGTACCTAAAGGGGCTCCAGGAATGATGGGGAGGGACTCTTGATCAGGGAGCGGAGTGATGGGACAAAGGGGAATGGGGAGATTGAGATGAGATCTCAGGAAGAACTTCTTTGGTGTGAGGGTGGTGAGAGCCTGGCCCAGGTTGCCCAGAGAAGCTGTGGTTGCCCCATCCCTGGAGGGGTTGAAGGCCAGGTTGGAGGGGGCTTGGAGCAACCTGCTCTGGTGGGAGGTGTCCCTGCCCAGAGCAGGGGGTTTGGAACAAGATGATCTTTAAGGTTCCTTCCAACGCAAAGCATTCTGTGATATCTTACTGTCAAGAGCTCACGTGCATCTCGGCATTAACAAGGGTCGGGGCTGAGCTGGGAAACTGCTGTGATACGGGCAGAAGCTTTTCCTGCGGGAAAAGCCCTCGGGGGAGGCAGGATTTACCCATCTGTACGATACTCAGTGGTGCTGTCTCCTTTTCCTTTTCTGTCCAAGATCCTCAAGGATGGGGGTTTGCTGTCCCCAGTCATCACGCGCCTGATGAACTTCTTTTTCTTCTCCAGAGGGTGAGTCAGGTCCCGGTCCTGCTGGGCACAGTCCACAGGGGGGATGTGAGCCAAGCGGGGAGGGGGCAAACATAGGAAGGGGAGCAGATCCCTCGGCACTGTCCCTGGAGACATTTGCCCCTGGATTTGAGTGACCTTGGTCCTCCAGGCCATGCCCTCCTCCAGGCTGGCAAAGCTAGTTCGTTGAGTCATACATTAACATGGTTCCCACCGTTCCGTGCTGAATTCTTTAATTTTCAGGCTCGGGGCAGTCTTTGGGCCCTACACGCAGCCGTCGCCGGCAGAGTACTGGGACATGTGGACAGCGGTGCGGACTAACGACGGCAATCTCGTTGTGGACAGGTTCGTCGCCGTTAATTGCTTCATGAGCTCAGTTTTACACCCGCGGCCTCGCTCTGTTTGCAGGCAGGGCCATGCCATGGCTCGGAGGTCACTGAAGCTCAGCCAGGTCCTTGGACACTGGTCCCTCGGAGCCTCCAGCTGCTTCTGTTGGGGTCTGGAATCATTATTGCACCCCCAAAAAAAGAGCTGGGGTGTGATGTAGGCGCGGGGATTCTTGCTGGGATGATGCAAGGCAGGTAAATGAAGTCTGGAATTGAGGGGATCCGAGCCTGCACACAGTGGGAGAAGGACAAGGCTGGAGATGTACAATATGGGGTGTTTTTTTTTTTTCTTCTTTGGAAATCAGGGGGTTAAATTTGTGTAGTTTTGTTAACAACGGGAGCTAAATCTGGTTTTCTCCAATTTGGGACTTTTGGAAGGACCTGGTGGTTGTGAGTTGAGTATCCCTGTTTAGCAGGGCCTATGTGCGTGTCCTTCTCCCCTGGCATTCAAACTCCTCTCTCCTCCTGCTGGGAAAACCTCCGGATAAATCACAGTAAGGACCAAATAGCTCAACCCCTCCAAAGGGCGCTCGCTAATTGCCTCTTATAACGAGGGATACTCGCCCGAGCCCAGCGATGGATACACGCCTGACACGCTGCCCGCTTGGCAAGTCCCGTTCCTGGCAAATTCTTGCAGTGTCACCTTTGCCAGCAGCGCAGCCGCGGTGGGAAGCTCAGTACCAAAATAGCCCCTGCCCCTTAAAAGTCACGTGTCAGAGCATCAGTAGGTTTATTTAGCGTAGCTTCCCCTCCTTGGAAGGCTTTTTATAACCCAACTGACTTGAAGCCAAGAGCTGGGCCGAGTCACTCCGAGCTGCTGGCTGGGGTGATGAGACAGGCTGAGGAGCCTTTAGCAGTTTGGATTTTCCCTGTAAGACACGACCAGTGCAATTTACCTTCTCTTGCATTCCTCCACACTCAGCAGTTGAGCGTTGAGTCCTCTTCTGGAGGGCAGGGGAATGATTTCAGAGCTGCTGCACACTGGTGAGCCAAGCATGGGAGCGCTCAGACAGCGCTGCCTCTGCGTTGGCTTTTAAGCAGACTGATTTCTGCCCTGTTTTGTAGGAAAAATCCACTTTTTTCTCTGTCACCTGAGCAAGTGGGGAGTTTGCCAAGGGGGCTTGGGAGTAATCAACCTTTCAGTGCTCGTTTGCTGGCTGCCTGCAGCCCGCTGTGACTTACTGCACCGCCTGGAACAAGGATTACAATGATTCACCCCCTTTTTCCAACCCAGTGGCATTTGACTGGGAGCAAAGGACCCAAATTTGCTTCCATCTCAGCTGGGAAGTATTCAAACCTCATCTTCCCCAGATTATGGGCTGTTTCCTCCTTCCTAAATGAACTTGGATTGTCCTCCAGCAGGACTCTGGACTTTGCACTTAAAGCACGGACCTGGAGTCAGTGTCCCAGCCTCATTTGCACTTCAATTTGCTGCCTACCTAAATAAATAAAACCAAACTTGGGCAGTTTGCTAAGCTCACAGATGATCAGCAGACCGATTTTTGTCTTGCTGCTGCCCCGGGGAGGCTGTTTGTAGGAGATGCAGATTTCACCCAAGAGCAATTTCCAGGCTGTGCAGCACCTGGAGGCACCATCCACTGCGTAACAACAGGTTTCTCTTCAGTATTTTGCAGTACATAAACCAGAGAAAGAAGCACAGAGACCGCTGGGTTGGGGCTTTGATGTCCACCTCTGTCCCACGTGAGTAGGAATCAGTTTTCTTTGATTGACTGGTGGGGATGTTGGGAAGCCCCTGCAGGCGCTGGAGCATGGTCCTGGCTCCTTCCACTAATGGCTGAAGCCTCCTGTTATTTTCACAGAATCTTCAAGGTTGGAAAGGACCTTTGAGATCATCGAGTCCAACCACACACACACAAAAAAAAACCCCAACCTGCAAACACAAAACAAAACACCCACCCCAACAATCTGGGGCACTAGAGCATGCCCTGAAGTGCCACGTCTACATGTTTCTTAAATACCTCCAGGGATGGTGACTCCACCACCTCCCTGGGCAGGCTGTTCCAGCACCTGACCACCCTCTCAGCAAAGTAATTCTTCCTAATATCTAATCTAAACCTCCCGTGCCCCAACTTCAGACCATTTCCTCTGGTCCTGAATTTTATAGATATATTAAAATTCCCCAGGGTTTGATGATCAGTTTCAGTAAAAGCATATCAAAGTTTGATCAGTTCTTCACTACCTAACAGAAAAAAAATCTGATTATAGGGATTTTGATTCTTTATGGAGAGAAAAGCCCGATTCCATGACATCTTGAACAGAATCGGGCACCAATGCCTGATCTGCTACCTAACGAAAAACCTGGGAAAATAAATCCTCAGTTCAGGTCCTTTGCCCACCCTATGCAAAACACAACCTTAAAGCTGCTGTATCTTTACAAAAAGGCTGCACCACGGGGCATCCAGCGCTGTAAAATGCCGTTCTGCTGCGTGACTCCTGAGGAGCCAGGAACCCACGAACCCTGCTGTGTCACGTTCCTCCAGTGATGCGCTACCCTGTTTGCAAGCCATCATAGGTCCACCAAACCACGGTTTTTATAATGGTCACGGGGTAGAAACTACACTCCCCAAAACAGGAGACAGCTATTTCTGCACCTCCAAGAATCCAGAATACATGTAGTCATCCTCCAGCATCATTAAGCACAGGGCTCTGACTTCAACCACACGCGGAGAATAATAAAAGGGCAGACTAAAGGGGAAATGAAAACCACAGCCCTCGACAGGAAAATCCCCTCCTTTTCCCATTTCAAATGCTTAAAACAAAGTAAATGAGAGTAAATGAGTTGATGAGGATGTGGCTCAAGTCTGGTTTGTGCAGGGGGTAGTGTCAAAAATGTCCCTGCTCCAGTTTAAGGCTCAGTTATAGCAGAGAGCTGTGAGCTTGTTAAAGGAAAAGGAAAAAGGTAACTTTCCTGTAGAGGCTGGTTCACAGGCTCCAGATTCTCCAGCTGCTGCCCCAGGGAAGCTGAGGTGCTTTTCAAGATCAAGAGAAGTTGCAGCTGCTCAAGGAAAGGTTTGGTGTTTGCAGGAGGAGGGTTGGAAGCTGAACTTGACCCCAGAGCAGAGCAGTAAGAGCCCTTTTGACAGCTGGGTGGCTCCTCCTTGACTTGATTTAGGGATGTCCTCAGGTATAAAAGCTCTGTCTGTGCTTCTCTCTTGCAGTGCATCTAATCTATGGGCCCCTGGACCCCGTGAATCCACACCCAGAGTTTCTTCAGCTTTACAAGTAAGACAACAGCGGGAATACACGACCGGGTTCCATTTTGAGGGAGACTTTGTCTCAGACTCTTCCTTCAATTCCCTTTTCATTGAGGCTGGTTTTAATTCCCACCTGTAACCTGCACAGCCAGCTGGTTCGGCAGTTTAGAAATCAATTCCCCATTTTAGGCATCAAAGTCACAATTCTCAGACAAATCAATCGTGCATTTTAAAACCACATCAGACAGAAGATTTATTGACCGAGGTGGTCTCCTCCAAACTAACTTGAGGTAAATCCAGCAACTGTAGCTCCTACAGGGTCTTTTTAGTGCCAAAACCATGTTATGGGCAGAATCCCAGCTGTGCGAGAGGGTATTGTCCTGCTCCCTGGTAGCTGCAGTTCCTGTCCTAAGCCTTGCTGCATTCTTCCAACAGGAAGGTGCTTCCCATGTCCACGGTGTCTGTGCTGGATGACCACATTAGCCACTACCCACAGCTGGAGGATCCCACAGGCTTCCTGAACGCGTATCTGAACTTCATCAACTCCTTCTGAGCTGCTGTGGCTCGGTTCTCACCGTTTACGAGTCAGGCTTTGGGGGCAGGAAGAAACCTTGATTTATTTATTTTTTTTAATCCCCAGCTCTAACACTTTGCACCAAACCCCCTCATCTTTGGCTGCCAAACTGCTGCCTTTATGCAGTTAAATCCTTTGAGCACCAGAAAAGATTAGCCTGAAGGGAGGCACGGACAAAACTGTCAACCTAAGTAGAGCTACAGGATGGCGACAGCTCTTCCAGCCCTGCGCTCAGCTTGTTTCTTGCCTGGTCTTGTCTTTGTATTTAGAGCCAGGAGGGCTCAAGGGAGAAGAGGGGAGGCAAGAGTCCTTACTTGCCTTTCCTGCTGGCTACGTGCCACAGGATCACAGGAGGTTGGAAGGGACCTCTGGAGATCATCTAGTCCAACCCCCCTGCAAAAGCAGGTCCACCCAGAGCAGGTTGCACAGGAACTCGTCCAGGCGGGTTTTGAATGTCTCCAGAGAAGGAGACTCCACCACCTCCCTGGGCAGCCTCTTCCAGGGCTCTGCCACCCTCAAAGTAAAGAAGTTCCTCCTCATGCTGAGATGGAACTTCTTATATTCAGGTTTGTGCCCATTTCCTCTTGTCTTGTCAGTGGGCACCACTGAAAAAAGACCAGCCCTGTCCTCTTGACACCCAGCCTTTAAGTATTTATAGGCATTGATCAGATCCCCCCTCAGACTTCTCTTCTCCAGACTAAAAAGACCCAAGTCCCTCAGCCCTTTCTCGTAAGAGAGATGCTCCAGGCCCCTCATCATCTTTGTAGCCCTCTGCTGGACCCTCTCCAGCAGTTCCCTGTCCTTCTTGAAATGGAGAGCCCAGAACTGGACCCAGTGCTCCAGATGGGGCCTCCCCAGGGCAGAGTAGAGGGGGAAGATGACCTCCCTTGACCTGCTGGTCACACTCTTCCTGATGCCCCCCAGGATGCCATTGGCCTTCTTGGCCACAAGGCCACATTGTTGGCTCATGGTCATCCTATTGTCCACCAGGGCTAAGGTGTCCTATTGTCCACTAGCAGCCAAAGATTGATGCCCTTATACCCAAGATAAATGTTGGTTTGGTTTTGGAGTTGCTGCACAGGTAGTTAAAATTCTGTCCTTCTGCTAAGGGTTGTAAGTCCTTGTCAGGACTGAAGAATTTGGAACTGAGTTTGCCTCCAGTAAATACAACAGGAGAGCTGTAATCCACAGGCAGTGATCCTCTGCTGTATCTACACCCATAAAGGGGCAATTAGTCTTCAGTAATCTCTTTTTAATGGCCAGTTAACCCTAAGGAAAGCTCTACACCTTAAGTTTTTCCCACATCCCTTGTTCCTCTGATTTTTCAGTTCAAGAAGCAGAGTCACTCACTGCCACTACACCCTTGGGGCTGTCTCGGGAGCTTCCCAAAGAGCAAGTGGCATATGCAATACTGGCACTAGCAAAAGCCAAGGTGTTCTGAGCAATAGCTATTCCAGCCCCAGGGAGCTGGGACGGGTGTCTAAATTTTACCACTAAACCAGTATTTCTTCCTTCCTCACCCTGACTTGAGAACTAAAAGAAACAATTCATCAGCAGAGAGATGCAGAACTTCCTTCACAAGGAAGTCACCACAAGGTCTCTCCTCTGGGCTGTAACTCTGTTGGCATTATCTGACACAAGGACTAGAGAACTGAATATGCCTCGATAGGTGAAGTTTAATCTCTCTCTCTCTGTACATTGATTTTTCTGTGTGGAACAGAGGAGACAATAATCAAGAAACTGTAAATTTGCAGCTTAGAAGATTCTGCAGGTTTTGTGTGGTTTTTTAACTGCTTCTGTTTGAAATTTAATAGCATCCCTTTAGGAATAAGGGGGTTTTGCTGAGTAAACAGCCATTATAGGCTACTTTTTCTGTACTGAAGCAGAGAGAATTAGAACAAGAAATTTCTATTTTATTAACAGTAATTCATATGAATTCCACTACTTCGACCAGTGTTTATTTTCTGTTAATAAAAATCAGTTTTGACAGAAGTCTGATTCCATTTTCTTACCACCTGCATCTTTTATCTTCCCTGCTTTACTGCAAGTGGCCAGAGACGCAATAAGTTAGACGGGAATGTGTAAGTGACAACGAGGGGAGGGACACGAGAAGGGCTCAGTACCAGCCAGCCACTAGTGCCACTACTCTAACATCATACAAAATATTTACCAAATTGAGGAATAAAAAACTACATGCAGAAGGACAGACAAGGCTGCTCGATACCCGGTAAATACCCAACCGCCGCTTGCAAAGGTTTCCACCGCAGTCCATGCGCTGTAACGCTCAACCTACAGAAGCCAGGATGACATCTACAGGGGTTTCTTCTTTGCTCCTAACTGTCACCTGCATGGTCACACCATTTCCGAGCGCGAGCCTGGACCTCACCAGCACATCACAGCCTCCTCTGTACACACCTGGGGGACAAAACAACACTTGAGTGATTGCTCTAAGAGAGGCTCAGGCATCTAGTCCTAACACAGGAGCCAACAACGTGGTGAGACCAAGACACATTCACTCTGTGGGTGGTTGCAGAAAGGAAGGAAACAACAAAAACAAGCCACCAAACCCCCAGAATCAGAGAATGATGGGGTTGGAAGGGACCTCTGGAGACCACCCAGTCCAACTCCCTGCCAGAGCAGGTCCACTCAGAGCAGGTTGGACAGGAACGTGTCCAGGGGGGTTCTGAATGTCTCCAGAGAAGGAAACTCCACCACCTCTCTGGGTAGCCTCTTCCGGGGCTCTGGCACCCTCAAGAAAGAAGTTCCTCCTCAAGTTGAGATAGAACTTCCTCTGTTCAAGTTTATGCCCGTTACCTCCTGTCCTGTCACTGGGCACCACTGGAAAAAGCCTGGCCCCATCCTCCTGACACCCACCCTTTAAGTATTTATAGGCGTTGATCAGATCCCTAAATCCTCTAAGCTCTTGAGGCCAACATTGAAGATAACAGATACTGTCCTAATTAGTCAGTCAGCAAGTGCTGCTGGAGGGCTGGGCTGAGATAAAGAGGTGAAAACCAGAAAATGGGTAGCTGAACCTCACTTCCAGTTTGAGAAGGCAACACATGTTGTAATTCTGCTGTGAAGGCACAGTCCACTGGCCCAGTGGCTTTGCTGTTGAGGGAGGAATAGTCCTCCTATGCTTTTACTAGTCTGGTTGGAAGTGGTGCTTCTGGAGACAACTCAGACTGTAGAAGAAGCCATCTCCAGTCCCACTGTGACAGCACTATGCAGACCTGGAGTTTCTGATTTTTCCCCATAAAATAAATTGAGATCCAGCCCTTCTGTGAGACCCGTGTGCCACGTTCACTGCAGTTTGGCTTTAACAATTGCAAAAAAACTTCTGTAGAGCACTTCCAGGGATTGCCCTGAACTGTAAGCCTGGAGCACAGTCACCAAACAAGAAGTCACTTCAGGATGTGTCTTTAGTGACAGGCACTTGAAAACAAGATGGTCCTAGGAACCCCCTTTTGAGATAAAAACTGGCAAGGAATTTAATTAAGTGTCTGCTCTGGAAGTTCTTCATTCAAAGGATTCACTACGGTTGCCATAGGTAGAATATCTCCATTCCAATAGACACACCCAACAGCAGGCTCTAAATTAGCACCAGCTGCTTTCAACTCACTGGTTCACTTCACCTTTCTATAGAGAAAAAAAGTGCTCTATACAAGAGCAGAATCTCCTAACTTGTTTCCTTCCATTTAAATAAAAATCTGTGAGGATACAGAACCCTGAAGTTCAACAGCATGAATACTTACCAGCTAAGTAGAGCGTGTGAGAATTTTTGTTCTCTGGCACTTTATCTGACCTCTCGCAGGGCTGCATGCCCAGGAACTTGATGATGTTATTGACGGCTTCTGCATTCAGAGATTGAAGAAGAAAATTACCTCCAAAAAATTACCTCCAGAAAGTTGCTTTTTGTGAGAACTAGTTTGCTATTAAAGAACATTTTCTAAGCACCGGTGTGGTTTAACCATTTCCATTCATTATCTTGGTTGCATCCCATCAACACACCTACTTTGCCATGTCCCTTCCAACAGCCTAAAAATTCACCCCTCCTTTCAACCAGCCTCAAGCAATCCCAAACTTCCAACTCCCTATAATCCCAACATTCCAGTGCAAAGCTGGGACATAACGTCACGTCAGAAGGCACCAAATTCTCCTCCTACCACACTAAATATATCCCCAGTGTGGCAGATTTACTGGGATTACTATATGGGTCACCAATGAACAAGAAGAGATCAACTCACCGTCAAGGGTTTTAATGGAACTAAGTGCAAAGGTTTCTTCTTTCTCAAAGTCATCTCCCACTTCTTCCCACGCAGCCGCGAAGTTTGGCTTTAAAACCTTCTGAATATGGTCGGACACGGTCACCTCCAAATCTTCCAACTGACAGAAAAGCAAGGGAGATTTTCAGCTGCCAGTTAAAGAAACAATCCCAATCTCAGAAAGGGAAAGAAGAGGAGAGATAACAGCATTTTGCCAAGATAACTCTAGTGCCTGGCTTTAATTTCAGGAGAAGCACATAATAATAGCATCTAAAGAGCAGAGAGGAAAAATAGTATTTATAGTGGCCACCTCTAAAGATATTGACATAAAAACAGCGAGACTAAACAAAAGCAGAAAATGGTACAATCGCTTTGTGAGTCAAAGCCCATTCTACTCCTTCCTGGGCATCTGAGGAGAGACACTTTCTCAGGATCCAGAAGGAGCCTTTACATCCTCCAAGCCCAAAAGACAGGCACTATCCTGAGATCTAATTTGTATTTCTGTGATTGAGAACATGAACACAATAAACAGAACCACAAACGCTTGGGATGGAAACATTGGGCCACGGTTCTGAAAACAGACAATGGAAGGTCTTCCTTCCTTCCTAGGATCACAGGATGGGTTGGGTTGGAAGGGACCTTAAAGATCCTGCAGTTCCAATCCCCCTGTCGTGGGTAGGGACATCTCCCACCAGAACAGGTTGCTCAAAACCCCGTCCAACCTGGCCTTGAACCCCTCCAGGGATGGAGCAGCCACAGCTTCTCGGGGCAACCTGGGCCAGGTTCACAGCAAAGAATTTCTTTTTCATATCTAATCTAAATCTCCCCTCTTTCAATTTAAAACCATTACCCCTTGTCCTATCGCTACACCCCCTGACAAAGAGTCCCTCCCCACCTCTCCTGTAGGCCCTCTCCTTTTAGGTACTGGAAGACTACTATAATGTCTCCCTGGAGCCTTCTCTTCTCCAGGCTGAACCCCCCCAACTCTCTCAGCCTGTCCTCCCAGCAGAGGGGCTCCAGCCCTCCCAGCATCTCTGTGGCCTCCTCTGGCCCCACTCCAACAGGTCCATGTCTCTCCTGTGCTGAGGACTCCAGAGCTGGACACAGTACTCCAGGTGGGATCCCACCAGAGCAGAGGGGTAGAATCGCCTCCCTCGACCAACCGTCCCCACAAATCCTATCTTCATAGAGCAATAAGTTAAAATAACCTTTGGCAGAAGGATCTAAAGGTACAAGCTATAGTATTTTGGGAATGGTGTTTTGGGCAGGCCTGATGTTCTCTCCTACTGGCTTCAGATCCGGAAGAAAACTGTCAACCCAATGGCTACGTGTATTCAAAATTAGTGATAACGACAAAAAAAGTGGTCCTGAACTTACCACGTATTCATCGTCATAGCCGTCGTCTTCTGGCACACCCGTGTTCGGGTCACAGTCTCGAACAGTGAACTTCATCGTGCAACTGAAAGTACAAGCAACTGGGGAGGAGAAGAAAAGCCAGCAGAGGTTAGTGGTGCAGTTTCTTCTGCTTGAAGCCCTCCCTTCCCAAAAAGGGACTGGAAAGAACGTGCATTAGATTTGCCCAAAAAGATACAACATGGTCACAGGCAGATCATTTTTCAGCGTAACATAAAATTTCCCCCCAGACTCTAAGATGAAGGGCAAAAGAGGGTCCCAGGGGAGGAATATTCCAAGGCCAGTGTGTAACGAGCCCAGGGCCACTGACTCAGGGTGTGAGATCCAGTCAGCACTGACTCAAGGGTTTATGGCAAGTGGATTTATGTTCCAAAAACCACAGTTCCAGGAATTCAGGCTCATTCTAATCTTCTCTAGTATTAAAGCGACAACCAATGAATCCACCCCACTGATGAGGTGAGTCCTGTTAAACCAACTGCAAATCCAGTGGAGTTTCCGTTAAGCGTGAAGAATAAAAAGAAGAAAGGGAAGTTCTATGCCCAAGAAAAATCTCTCATTCCTAAATTTCATAGTCATTTCTAATTCTCGAAAGAGATGAAAAATTGCATTAGCCAGATTATGTAAAGGACCAAACTACCAATCTTTTTTTTTTCTCCCTACATATATTTTCTTTTTACTAATTCTGTTCCTGACTTCTACCACCCATGTTTTCAAGGGTGCTCCTTTCATTGTCTCAAGATAATAAATTCATTTTTCTGTATTACCTGCATACTCCCCAATCCTCTTAAACATCCTATTTTTCCTCATCCAATACCCTGATTAGTTAAAAAGCGCGTATACCATTTTACACGGGTTCTACATTAAAAACCAGCACGTGTGACACGTGACAAAGAAACAGTCCTAGAACCTCAGCATGCACTCGCCAAATTTCACACCCTAGACATTTTGGTATCTTAATTTGAGGGATCTGTTGTGCAGAGCTACTCCCCCCTCGGTGGGTACCTGCAGTGGGGTCATCCTGGGGAATGTGGACCAGGGTGTAACACATGCCCGGCTGGTTGTAAGCCAGACTGGGTGCTGGGACACAACAGATCACGTCGTAAGCGTCCGACGGCTCCATCTGCACCGTGACCCTCTCCAACAGCTGATCATTTAACGTGTTTGTGCAATCAAACTGCAGAAGAATACAACGAAAAGGACTTAAGCGTAGAAGAAATATTTCTAACTGAGGATTTCTCCCCAAATTAGCTACGATACTCCAGAGCAGATACCCCGCACCTTTGATCAAGCCCACCATTCTGACTAAACAGCTTTTCTCTCTAATTTTACTAGAATTCTTTAACAGATGAGGTCATAACCTCCATCTTTTTTTTTGTTTTTTTTTTTCTTTACTGTTGAGTGCACACCCTCTTAACTCTACCTTGCAACTCCCTTAAGAGAGAGACCGCCTTCTCCAGGGCAGAGCAACAACCCTGTTTATGCTACACCCAGGCATCATTAAGAGCCAACTCCTATTGCACCCTGGCAAAAGCACCTAACTCCTCTTACCTGGAAAACGATGTGATTTGTGAACACGTGTTTAATACAACGAACAAAATACTCCGTTTCTGCTTCTGTGAGTTGCACTGGTTCCGAAGACTTGAATAACGGACCCAAGCTCTTAAATTCTGGAATGGCTGCCAGTTGTTCTGGAAAAGAAAAGGAAGGGGAAAAAAGAGATGACAGACGCAGACAGATGCAACAGGCTCGCTCCCACCTGACCTGTTGCACTCCTCCTAGAACTTCAAATACTGGAGCCCCACTGATCTTCACTCCTACCTTGGAATATATCCTGACGTGAAGGAGCAACTTTCTCAGGTTTGCTGGTCACTAAGGCAATCTCTGTGAAGAGAAAAAACAAAGACATTGTGCTGTCAACTACACCGTGCAGGAGTTTTAAATGCCTTTATATCTCCCCTAAAATTATTCCTTAACATGTAGCATTTCACACATTCTGCTGCAAACCACTACCAGTCTGGTTCCTCACACTCCAAACTATCTTTTCTGCTAGGCAATGTTGGATTGTAAGGAGAGAAAAGGAGAGCTGTTTGAGTGATGAAGAAACCCCACTTTAGTCCAGAATAGTCAGAAAAAAAGCTGGAGGAAGAAGAGGGGGGAAAAAAAAAGTCCCCAAAATTTTAAAGAAAAAAGTTGTGCGAGATCATGGAAAAAAGCCAATGAGGTGAAGTAAATGCTTCTGGACTGTATTTTTTCAGCTATCTATGAACCAATAAATGCTGATGTACAAACTCCTCTCTGATAACAAGGTTAGCAGAATGGATAATGACATTCTTGCCAACCCACATTCCTTCGGAAGAGGCGCTGTCTTCCTTTATCTGTGAGGATCAGGCAGGTTTGTTTCTGCAGAGCCGGTGACACTGTCACCTCTACGGCATTCGGCTGAGTCCCCTCTGGTCTTGGCCTGACCCTACCAGGACAGCAGCCAGTTTACAGATGTCAAATATCACTGTGGCAACTGGGATGCTTACAGCCTTGCCCACAGCCTATTTAAAATTTATCAAGGAGTGTAGCAATAGGACGAGGGGGAACGGTTTTACACTGAAAGAGGGAAGATTTAGATGAGATTTCAGGAAGAAATTCTTTAGTGTGAGGGTGGTGAGACACCAGCCCAGGTTGCCCACAGAAGTTACAGATGTCCCATCCCTGGAGGGGTTCAAGGCCAGGCTGGACGGGGCTTTGAGCAATGTGGTCTGATGGGAGGTGTCCCTGCCCAGGGCAGGGGGTTACAACTGGATGGTCTTTAAGGTCCCTTCCAACCCAAACCATTCCATGATTTTGTGATTCTAAATGAAGCCCAAGTATTACCTGCTTTCTGCTCAAAGATTGGTGCAGTAGCCAGTGGAACTGTTTTCATATCAAAAGGTTTGTCTGAAGGCTCCAGTGTATATTGATGCAGGGCTTTCTCCATGCCAGGAACAGAGACAGTCAGCCCTGAAAAGTAGAAGCACAGGCAGAAAATTTCAGTTTTAACAGCAGGAACAGTCAGAGGCCTACAGGAACTGCAATCCAGCAGGAACTGGCAATTGCCCACTGCATCAAAAGCAACAGGATGCCAGAGTCTGAAAAGCTTCATCTTAATTACTTCCCTCTTGACATATAACCAAGGGAAATTATTTAACGAGCTCTTCCCTGTAGACATTAGCTCAGGCTGCAGAGAAAAACTCTCGAGGAATCTAGAATTTACAGCTAGACAGATATTGTTTGGACTTTGGTTAATGAAAAACTGGTAAAACCACTTACCTTTCTCAGTAAACACAAAATACACGCTAAGTACTTCAAGATACTGGGTAGGTAAAAAACAAAACAAAACAAAAACCTGTTGTGAAGATGACACAGAAAGCTGCCAGTCCAGAAGGTACTGCAGTCTAAAGAGTTCATTCAAGAAAAGTCATCTTAATAGTCTTAAATATGTTAAATACTCTGCTCCGGTGAACTTTCAACTACAGACCATAAAATATTTTTATAACCAACCTTGGGAATATGTGTCATCCTCATTTTCTAATGGAAAAGATGGAGCAAAGGTTAAGAAACTTGCCCCAAGTGAAAGAAGAGGCAATGATGAAAAAAGCCTAACCCATACTCCCATACTTGCTACATCTGCCATTCTTAGTTAGCACAAGTTTTCACAGGAAAGTGCTAAGGCCAGAAAAATCACAGAGTTCTGTTCTTCTGAGTTGTTCTGACCCAAGTTACATTACAGAAACTATTCCTGCAGCAACAAAGCTGACTCGTAACACAGAATTGTGAAATAACAGCTCAGTTCCTTTTCTTTCACTGACCATTAAAAATGTAGGCAGCATTCAGTGCTATCTGTCTCTGTTGCAGCACAATCAAATAAAATGTTGCTCTGTCCCGAACTTCGTCATCACTGTCCATCATGCACCTGTTTTGGGGAAGAAGAGGACAGCAGGTCAGGCACCTCAGGACATGATGAGAGCTGAGCTAAAACTGGCACTGATCAGACTGGAGTCAATCCTTCAAGGACAATCTGAGCTCTCTCAATGAGAATGAAAAAACCAAAAAGGGTTCATACATTTTTCAGTGGTGCCCAGTGACAGGACAAGAAGAAATGGGCACAAACTTGAACATAAGAAGTTCCATCTAACCATGAGGAGGAACTTCTTCACTTTGAGAGTGGCAGAGCCCTGGAAGAGGCTGCCCAGAGAGGTGGTGGAGTCTCAATTTCTGGAGACGTTCAAACCCCACCTGGACATGTTCCTGTCCAACCTGCTCTGGGTGCCCCTGCTCTGGCAGGGGGTTGGACTGGGTGGTCTCCAGAGGTCCCTTCCAACCCCATATCATTCTGTGATTCTGTAACAGAGTAGTTAAACTTCAACTTGAAGTTTAAATGCAAGTGCCACAGCAGAAAACTAAGATTAAAGGAGATGTGTATGAGAATTGTCAACACCAGACACACTTGATAGATTATAAAATATACACCTGCATTTTCTGGCTAATAATTCTGATGGGCACCATGTGGTTGCACTATTTTTTTATCATTTTTTTTTACAGCATTCTTTCACAATAGAATAAAAGCAGAAGAAAGAGAGAGGATTACAAAAATAAACATGTTAAAGCTGCTTTCCATTTCAGACTGGAAAAAATGGCTCTGCTCACCTAGGTCTGCAACTATAGCAGGTGGTTTAATAAAGATTCTTTCTCCCTCCTGGCAACTTCCCGCCTTCTTCCCATTGCTTAAGTCACTTCTTGCAGTTTTAACCTACACTGAGGTTGTTTTCTGCCTGAAGCAATTAATAATTTGAATTATCCCTCACACCACAGAAGCCAGATGTGGCATGGGTTTACACTATAGTGCTACACAAATGAAGAACATGACATTTATGGTACAGGCAATTTCAGGAGGTTGAGTGGTCTTAACAAGAGACACAAACCTGCGGAATCATAGAATGGTTCAGAAAGGAAGGGATCTTAAAGCCCATCCAGTTCCAACCCCCTGCCCTGGGCAGGGACACCTCCCACCAGACCAGGTTGCTCAAAGCCCCATCCAACCTGGTCTTGAACCCCCCCAGGGATGGGGCAGCCACAGCTTCTCTGGGCAATCTGTGTCTCACTCCACCCTCACAGTAAAGAATTTCTTCCTGGTATCTAATCTAAATCTCCCTTCTTTCAGTTTAAAACCATTCCTCCTCGTCGTATCGCTACACTCCCTGATGGGAGCACCTGAAATAGGAACACCTGAGATCACTACTCAGCCATATACAAAGGTTATTTATGAGTATCATGGAAATATATTTTATTGCTTTAAGGGATTCAAAAGAATGTAGACAAATACTGAATCATTGTAGATTTGTTACCCACTGAGGAATGCTCTCAGACCAGATTACTACCACACACTTTCATGACTATTCACATCTTTCATTTGCTTATCATAGAATGGTTTGGGTCAGAAGTACCTTAAAGATAACTGAGTTCAAACCCCTCCCACCATGGGCAGGGACACCTCCCACTAGACCATGTTGCTTATGTCCAGCCAAGAAGGAAAGAAGGAAGATGGCCATCTCCCAACTCCTCTGCTGGCGTGTTGTAAAAACCCCAGTACAAGTTCTGTCCTGGTCTGACCTCGCTTCTTCTGTGAAGCCAGAGTGCCCAGTGTCACCAACTAGCTCAGCACATGCACAGCACGGTGACACTCACTCACCTCTGCAAAAGCACCAAGATGCTGGGAAGAAGATTCTCGTTCTGGGCACCAAACTTTGCTAGAGCACTTACAGCAGCTAGAGAAGAACACAGAGAGATGTCAGAGGTGCTCAAGCTACACACAAACACATTCTCACAGTCGTGATTCAAAGCGCAGAGCATACTACGCATGGCTTTCACTACAGAGGATTTCACTTCCACACTGCAAACCTTTCAGGCATTAAGACTAAACTATATCCATATTTTCAAATGGAAGTAGTTTTGTGTCAGGGACTAACAAAACAAGATCAGCTTAACAGCCCTGGCACTTTGTTCTGAGAGAATTCTCTATCAGAAAAGGCTAGTTCAAGCTCCTTGGCTCACTCCAGTTGTTGCCCCCCCTGCCATTAATTGTAGCTCACAGCCCCAGATAAATCTGTTTTTCACACTCAGGGGTGACAAACATCCAGTGGTGACCAGGGCCAGGCTGCATCCAGGAGAGCAGACTTTGCAAGGAGCTGAAACCCCTCAGCAACCACTTAGAGCTGCCTGTCCAAACTACTCCAATTTCAGCTCAGCATTGGCTTGAAGAAATTCCATATAGAAAGAAGAGAAAACTCTGTAATGAAGTACAAGTTTTGTGGCCTTGGTGGTTAAAAAAGAATCCCTATTTTCACAATGACAAAGTTTCTATACAGCATACGCTCTCTGGGGGCTGCTCTTCATGTGCTTCCAGGTCACAATTCGGAAACTGTGACCAAAATTGCCATCAACAAAAGTCAAATGCAATTTGGACCATGTGAACTGTACTTGTGAGCTCATTTTGTCTCCTCTTTCCCAGAAGCACTTCCTTTTCTAACATGCAGGAGATCAAGCCGATGCTGATACCCCTCCAATGCCAAGTCCCAAGCATAAGAAGAGGCTGAACACTCTGAAGAGCGTCGTAAAGGGTCTGCAGGGAGGAAGTATCAATCCACAACACGCTTCCAAGGAGGAATCCCTAACTTGTGGAGGAGAGATTTCCATAAAAGATGGATGATAGTCTATAGGAGACAATTATGCTTCTTAGGGAAGTAGCAGCATCCCCTCCTCATGTATTGCCTCTTGACTTTTGGGAGGCATTCAAAGAAGGGACTAGAATCATAGAATGATTTGGGTTGGAAGGGACCTCAAGGATCATCGAGTTCCAACCCCCCTGCCATGGGCAGGGACACCTCCCACCAGACCAGGTTGCTCCAAGCCCCCTCCAACCTGGCCTTGAACCCCTCCAGGGATGGGGCAGCCACAGCTTCTCTGGGCAACCTGGGCCAGGCTCTCACCACCCTCACAGCAAACAAGTTCTTCCTGACATCTCATCTAAATCTCCCCTCTTTCAGTTTCAAACTGTTATCCCTCTTCCTATGGCTCCATTCCCTGATCAAGATTTCCTTCCCAGCTTTCCCATAGGACCCCTTTAGGGACTGGAAGCTAATATATTGCTTGTGTTATGCAAAGCAGGAGAACCAAGTGATGATGCCAAAATGATACAAGGAGTTTTAAAACACACTAGAGGATAAAATCACCTTCACAGCTGATGCACGTAAGGGCTAGCTCTTCACAGTGCCTGTGGAGCAACCACTGCCTCCCACTCCCAAACCCAGTTTCAGCCCTGAGATTTCTAGAAGAGCCGACATGAAACCATCAAGCACTGGAGCTGAACTCACCAGCCCTCACTGCCTCGTTCTCCAGCACCACCCTGTTGAATATGAAGCGGATGTACTTGGACGGGGACGGAGTCCTCGGTCCCTCTTTCCCCAGCAGGTGCAGGATCTTTGTGGCCAGGACAGTATGTTCACAGTCTTCAATGAACTCGCAGAGGTGAGCCAAGCCAGATTCCTTACTCTCAGGATTCTCCTCAATGATGCTGATTATACAGTCCACAATGGCTCGTTTGTACTCAAAGCCACCCTGGGGAAGGAAAATCAAGGACACTGAGCTGGCAGGCAGGGCTCAGATCTCAGTGCTGCTCAGTTCCCCTCACTTTCTCTTTCCATTGAGAAAAACCAGCATTTGCACTTAAAGAGAAAAGATAAGGTGGACTGGATAACCTAACAGCATCCTCCCAGCCCACCCTGACCCATAAAGGCACATCAGTTGAACATCTCTTTAGGGTTTGATGTACTAGCTCTAATTAATAAGCACATTTCAGACAGGCCTGACCCACAAGATAAACAAGGTCTGGGTAATCAGCCAGGGCCCATCGTTGCTGTTGTACCCACTGATGTAAGACAGAAGAGACCCTTCGTGCCGTTTATCAGAGCTACCTGCCAATAACCACACAAAGAAAATATCAAACATACATCATCCCTGAGCATATTGGAGAGGAAAGTCATCATGACGCTGTGTTTCCGAGGGTATTTCTGGCACAGAGCACTGATGGCCTGTACTACCACTACCTGCAAAACAACAGAGAAGGACGTTAGTCACGTGCGTTTATTTTTTTTCCTATGAAAAATACAGGTTTCTCACTATTTCAAGTTGTCATCTTGATAGATTAAATTCATGTAGGAGGAGGATAAAAATCAGGAGGTGGACTCTCAGCCTAAGCGTGCTAACAACCTCCTGTTAGCACACTGCAAGACCTGGCTCTGTTAGAGGGACTTTAATTTAGGAGGGACTACATTAATTCAGAGGCTTCTCCTCACTTCCTGTGCCCAGTGATGATCCTGACCCAATTCCGACTTCACCAGTTACATTTTTGTCATTAAAACTCTTTGCAATTTTAAACTTGTCTAATACTTACTTCCTTTTCTCATAAAAACAAGAATTTAAGACCACCATAAGCTAGCAGACAATGAACTTTACAGATACACACTATACTCCTCAAGGCAACTCTATGGTGTAGAAGGGAGGGATACAAGCAAACTACCATCCTTCACCAAGTTTTAACCTCAGTTTATAGTGACTAAACTTGACAAATTAGGTAAAAATTTACAGTTCACACTATTTCCTAACTACGGATCAGACTGCAGTGATATAGACTCAATCAGAACACTTAAAATCCCTCTTCTTCTCCAAAGAGGCAACCAGAAGGTGGTAGAAAGTTTTGCAGGATGCTGCAGAGGAGCCAGGAATCCACCAAACGACATTTATCCTTTCTTTGGAGCGGTGGGAGGAAATGACACTAATTTAAGTTGGAAAGCAGAGAACTACACCTTCTGAATTTCAAGCTGGCTTTGCTCTATCAGACTAAGCCCCTGAAGGATTATCAAAAGGGAAAAGCTTCATAATAACAAGAAGGGGAGAAAAACCTGCAGCTGGAAAGAGCAGAGGCCTCCAATGCCACACCTTAAACTCATCTGATATTTCTGACACGAAGGAAGAGATCTGTTTCATGAGCCTGTCTACACTGCTCTCACTGCCTGTCTTCAGCAGGGTGGTGATGGCCAGGGTAGCGATACTGCGGTTGGAGTCAGTGATGAGGTTTTCCAGGTCTAGGTTGCAGGCAGTGACTGCAGAGGGATGCTTCATGGCCACCTGTAAAGAATGCAATTCCAAATTATATGGGAGCAATAACATCCTACAATTCAAAACTTTTGATGCGGCAAGGATTAAAGCCCATCATATGACTGCTGGCAGGATACAACCAGAATCACATGGGGTTGGAAGGGACCTCTGAGATCATCTACTCCAACCCCCCCACCAGAGCAGGTCCACCCAGAGCAGGTCCCACAGGAACGTGTCCAGGGGGGTTTGAATGCCTCCAGAGAAGGAGACTCCACCACCTCTCTGGGCAGCCTCTGCCAGGGCTCTGCCACCCTCAAAGTGAAGAAGTTCTTCCTCATGTTTACATGCAACTTCTTATATTCAACTTTGTGCCCATTTCCTCTTGTCCTGTCACTGGGAACCACTGGAAAAAGCCTGGCCCCATCCTCCTGACACCCATCCTTTAAGTATTTATAAGCACTGATCAGATCCCCCCTCAGCCTTGTCTTCTCCAGACTAAAAAGACCCAAGTCCCTCAGCCCGTTCTCATAAGAGAGATGCTCCAGGCCCCTCATCTTCTTTGTAGCCCTCTGCTGGACCCTCTCCAGCAGTTCCCTGTCCTTCTGGAACTGGGGAGCCCAGAACTGGACCCAGTGCTCCAGATGGGGCCTCACCAGGGCAAAGCAGAGGGGGACAATAACCTCTCTCGACCTGCTGGTCACACTCTTCCTGATGCATCCCAGGATGCCATTGGCCTTCTTGGCCACAAGGGTACATTGTTGGCTCATGGTCATGCTATTGTCCACCAGGACTCCTAGGTCCAACCTAGGAGTTGGCTCAGATTCTTTTGTTTCAGCGTTTCAAATGAACTCTTCTAACTGTCAAACCCATGAGCTGTAACTTTACAGTCTCAAACTGCTTCTGTCACAATGTGCTTTGAAATCAGGATGTTATTTCCTTCTCATACATCCTATTCACACTTTTCACAATATTAAATATCTGGGACTCTGCTTCCTTACAGCAGAGAGCTCACAAGTTATCAAACTCCAGCTTGTTATAGCCCGGTGGTCCAGAAATGAGCAGACACAGCCTGAGTGCAGAAAAGATTTCTGTCACACCAGGAGATTTGGCATGGAAAAGCCTATTCTCCAACATGGAATACTTCCAAATACAGTAATCACAAGAGCAGTCGCTCTACTTTAGGTAACGGATCATTAGGCACCGAAGTCTGGCTTCCTCTGATGCTCAGAGATTTCTGCTTGTTTAGAGGTTTTGAAAGTACTCACTTTATTAAGAGTCCGTACGGCTGCATATCTCAAGACAGGTTTGGGAGAACTACAGAAGAGCTGCAGCACTGAAAATAAATAAATAAAAAAAAATAATCAAGAGAAGAATCTCACAACAAAATGTTAGAGTAGAGTGTGTTTAACAAAAACTGGCTCCCAGTACTGCAATTCTAGGCACCAGTAACGCCTGGGGAGCAGGAGGTGAGAGCCCTCACGACCACACCGGCCGAGGAAAGGGAAATCGCTTTGTGCCAGCACGTTGATATTGAGAGATGCAAATAGTTTAATCAGAATTCACCAGAAAATCACATATGGTCTCTTTCAAAGAACGAGAGTAGAGAGGAAAGTCAAATGTATCCACATTCGACTACATGCTGCTAAATGCTCATGCAGCTCTATTCATAATTTATCACTAGCTTCATAAGCAAGTTAAAAATAACCTCCTGGTTTTCATCTTATGTCAATAATACGTGGTTGGTGTAGTCATCTGTGGCATATCAAGGTCTCCTTTGCCTTCCTTCCCTCCCTCCCACCCCAACTTCCCACAGCTGGAAAAAGGCAAACGTTGCCCTGTGTCATCTCTAGAACCATTCTCTACAGCTTTGGATGAAATGGGAAAAAGGGAGCAAGATGTTTTTCATCCACAAGCCTCTAACTTGGGGACAATCAGAAAAGTCAGGGTTTGAGTCCAGTATTTTAGTTATGCTGCACTCTTTCTGACGTGCTTTCCCACCCTTTCTTTCAGCTGCATCAGTGGTACAAAGGATTCTATGACCAACCTGAAACAGCTGGTGCCAGCTCCCTGGCTGTGCAGTTCGGGAGATGGATGATGGCAGAAGCAGCTTCGTAAATAACCATTTCATGCTTATTCCTCAGACAGCTCTCAATGAAGTCAAACAGTGGACTTTCATGGCTACGAAGAGAAGACATGTCACAGCCTGAGGCTTAATTACATACAAACCACTAACACCGCATTTCTGAGAACTGGACAGAAAGCACAGTTAATGCACCACATTGCTCAACTCATACTTGAGCTCTAAACTTCCTATTTACTCTCATTCCATACATCTTTACATTATCTTCTTGAAATGCTGCACTCCAGAAATACATACTTTATTATTAATCATGTATCACACACCACTAGCAAAAATTTCCATTGATTAAGGAATTTCATCAGGAGGTGAATTTCTCAGGTAATTATACCCTCCTTTGCTAGTCTGAGATCAGAATAAGACAGATCCTTTTATTTATATCCCCACAACATAAGTAGGTCATTATTGCATTTGAAAATGCATCTAAAAAGACAAAGTACAAAACCACTCCAGAGATTTTTCTGCACTTTTAATCCTACCCTCAGCTAAGTTTTGGTGGTACAGTGTCAAAATAAAAATCCAAACCCCACCACACACACTCATACTCAGTTCAGCCTAGCATTCTGCTTCTACCTGGTGGCCAGAAGGTCGTGGGAGGTTATTCTACCCCTCTACTCTGCTCTAGGGAGACCCCACCTGGAGAACTGCATCCAGCTCTGGAGTCCTCAGCACAGGAAGGACGTGGACCTGTTGGAACGGGTCCAACAGAGGGCCACAAAAATTATCAGAGGGCTGAAGCACCTCTCCTACGAAGACAGAGAGAGTTGGGGTTGTTCAGCCCCGAGAAGAGAAGGCTCTGGGGAGACCTTGTAATGGCCTTTCAGTACCTGAAGGTGGCCTACAGGAGAGATGGGGAGGGACTCCTTGATCAGGGAGGGGAGCAATAGGACAAGGGGTAATGGTTTTAAACTGAAAGTGGGGAGATTCAGATGAGATCTCAGGAAGAAATTCTTTGCTGTGAAGGTGGTGAGAGCCTGGCCCAGGTTGCCCAGAGAAGCTGTGGCTGCCCCATCCCTGGAGGGGTTCAAGGCCAGGTTGGAGGGGGCTTGGAGCAACCTGCTCTGGTGGGAGGTATCCCTGCCCAGGGCAGGGTGCTAGAACTCAATGATCTTTAAGGTCCCTTCCAACTCTAACCAATCTATGATTCTATACCTGCATTTTATTTTTAATACTACAGTTCTCTCCGACTGTGTGTAGATTTCCACAAACTTTAAAAAAAATAAAAAGCTAAATTCCTAGCTACTGGTTGCCTCAAACTAGAATTAGTTTGGTAATTCCCATGTTGCCTCTCACTCACCCCTCTTCAGATTCTTTCAAGAGTTTGCTTGCGATTCGGATCAGCATGCAGTAGGCAAACTGGGATTTCAGTCCAGATTTCGTGAATTTATTCAGCATCTTGGAAACCGCAAGGCGATCGATTTTTCTAAGGTGATAGAGCAGCCCCAAAGCATGGTACTAGGAAATCAGAAACACAGATGTGCAGGTATTGAATACACACTGCAGATGGAAAAGTCAGATGGAAAGACATAAAAAAAGGCTAATAATCACTGCTTCCTAGCAGAAATACCTTTTAATCTCAAATGATCCAAGTTTCTTGACAAATTAGAAAGATCTACAGTATTTCCTTCCCCTTCCTGTCCACCCTAAGACAGCCTCATATATCTGAAGATCAAAAGAGCCATGAAATTAGTTTACTCCTTTTTCTCCTCATTAATAGTCAGAACTTCAAAGGCTTCACCTTACTAAATTATACTGCACAACAGCACTCGCATTTCTAGTGCACTCAACACCCAGGATATCCCAAGGCTTTTAAATGACAGCTGACCTTACAAAAATCCTTGAGGCATTTACAGTAAAAGTACAAAGGCACGTTTCTAGTCACTTTGCCAAGTTGTTTTGGATTTATTTTTTTTTTTGCCATAAGACTGATTCAAAGTAAGGCTTAATGAAGTTGCAAACTGGGTAAGAACAACCCTGATTTTACAGATTTGTTTCTGTAACGCTGACTGAACACACAGAATGCTTTCATTTTCACAGCTGTCTGGAATATTCGTGCAAAAATTTTGCTGATATGGATATCTTACTGATATTCAGGCTAATCTCTGTGGTCCTGGAACAACTGGGAAATTTTCTGAAGGACGAGAGATACTGGTGTTCTGGGAGACAGCGAGATAATTTCTTTTGAAAACTGAGATTCAAAGTCCTTCTGCAGCAACTACTGTGAAACAGTCCATGGCATCCCAGCTCTCAGAAAGTTGGCAGGGAAAGGGCAGAAGATTGCACTAAAGAGCCAATTCTTAATTAAGAATCTTGCACTGGCATCACAGAAAAGCTTGTCGGTTTTTGAAACAGTCATTTCCCTCAAGTCACAATTCTTGTTTTTAAAATAATAAGGGAAAAAGGAAAATCAAGTTACTTTTTCTAAGGTTATCTTAAGAAGTCACAGAATACCATTAAAAGCCTGTAGTGTGGTTAGAATTTCCTGGATCAACCACCCTCAAACGTACCTGCACCATGACGTTGTCACTAGAAGCTGCTTCTTGAGCTTCGTTGATCCACCGTTTGACTACGTCATAACTGATCTTCATCATGTGCTGGAAGAAGCCACAAATTGAGACTGCAGACAAACTAATGTTAGAAGCACAGTGAAGTACCAGGAGCCTTGTTTTCAGTTTTTAAGTTTAAAGAGTTCAAGACAACCTAGGGCTTTGCTACGTACTACGGGTAATAAAGAGTAACTCCCAAATACACAGTTTGTATGGATGCACTTGTTTCAATAAAGAGAAAAGCAACTTGGAGAGGTTTTGTCTATGTTCAAATAGGACAAGATAATGCTTGGACAGTTCACCTGCCTACAGCTAGTCCAGCAGGAAGACTTTGGTTGTCAGTATTAATACAGCTTTGTTTGCACCTTCAGGGTCCTAACCCAGGCTCTACTCCACCTCATCAGGTGAAGCTCTTACCTCCTGCTCTGTCTTCTTCATTTACCAATGCAGCCATTCTCTTTATCCTATGCACCTATAAACCACTGCTTTTATTACATCTCAGGCTCAGATTACCAAGCTTTTACTTGTATTCTCTCTCTTTAATAAAAATATTAACTTAACAAGATCTTTGCCAGCCTTTTCTCTAAACAAAGGCGAGAAAAACAGTGAGCTACTTCATCTTGCCCTCCTACTACATATTAGCAAAAATAATCTTAAACTGCAGTCTTATCCGGGCAGCAATTTCAGGAATTTGGGGTGGTTTTTTTTGCAGAGCACGAAGCAGACTGCTTTTATTACCTGTTACTGAGCTCATACAGTCTTTTACTATCATCACTGTTACGTTCTTTTACGGAACAGAACAGGCTGGGTTTGCTTACTCTCACACTGATAAGCACTTTCACGGTCAATATGTGTTTGACTTTCAATATAGACAAGGCCCCTCCCCAAGGAAATTAATGTTCTACACTAATTGCATAGAGAGATGACTGAGCACTTTGCACTTCAAGTTGTTACAACTGATGTACTCTAAAGCAAGAGAATGTTAAGGAAGGAATTTGAGAAGAGAGAGTCTGCTTGAGACAAAGGAAAGTCCATTGCTACTATTTTTTGTTTATTTTCCAGTGAAGAGATGAAGAAGAAACATATCAAAGGAAAAAAGGAGATGAAAAAAGAAATAAACAAAGGTCAGGCAGAGCTACATATGCAACACACTGCCCTTCCCATCCACCACACAATGTACAGAATCACAATAATCTACTGCTTTACTCACTAAGGAAGACACCAGTGCAGAACTGGACACGCTGGGCACTCTGTCCACAATGGCTTGCTTCATGTATCTCTCAATGGCTTGTAACATCGTACCCTACGAAAGGGGAAAAGTGAAAAGTGTTGATACTTTGGAAGCAGAGCATAAAAGCAGCATAAGGCTAAAATACATGCACAGCGTAATCAAAAGGCCCTCAAAAAATAATCTTGAGCTAAATCTGAAAATGCATGGTTCTGCAAGGGAGACATGAGTATCAGCTGCCCAGTCCTGAAGGTTCAGTGACATGATCAAAGCCTCCAGCAAACTAAGCTCAGATCAGAAACAAGAGCTACAAAGCTCCTGTCTTCTAACTCCATGTTTACATTGCTGCTGTTCCACACAGCTGCAGAGGGCTTCAGAGCAGCCCTCCCTAAAGCAGCAGTTCCATCAATATTACAAGAACCTACAACAGCCTGCAAGAGAGTAGATTTTCTGTTTGAAGACACTCATCATCTCTCCCACATCAGTCTCTTCTCCCAAGTCACAGGTCATAGGACAAGAGGACATGGCCTCAAGTTGCACCAGGGGAGGTTCAGATTGCGTATTAGGAACAATTTTTACACTGAAAGGGTTATTAAGCCTTGGAATGGGCTGCCCAGGGCAGTGGTGGAGTCCCTATCCCTGGAGGTTTTCAAAAGATGAGTTGATGTAATGCTTAGTGACATATTTAGTGATTTTTATTTTTTTAAATCAGAGTTATTTTGATGGTTGGACCAGATGATCTTAAAGGTCCCTTCCAACCTAGATGATTCTATGATTTGTACTTACATCGGTGATCCTGCAGAGTGCTCTGATGGCCGGGCCTCGGTACACATCTTCCTTCCCCGTCATGTCCTTGGTCAAACTAAAATAATCAAAGACACCCTGTGAACACTTCTTTAATATCTTGATGTCGTCGTCCTTTTGTGACATTCACTCCATCTCATTTAGCTATTACCTCTTAACTGCTAAGATCTAGTATTGGCTAGAAACAACTTCTTAATAATTAGCTATTTGAAAATTATTAACATCAGATTCCATGGAAATGCAGAACATTACAAAATGCATAGTCCATAATATTACTTTGCCATAGGCCTGGTTTATTTAGCTCAGCCAATCTACTTCTTGGTGTTGGCTCTTCTTCCTACCACATGAAATTTTGGTTTAGATAATAGCAAAGTTCAGTTTGCTGAACAGCATTAAACAAATCTAAAATAAACCAATTGCTTAGCACATGCCACAAAGGCAATTTTTGCTCTCACAACAACTGTAAGGCCTACTCTGTTTTCAAAAAAAAATTGATACTTCAGTTGGCAGACTGAACGGAGCTTTGCTCCACTTTTCCCCTAACTGCCCTGACAGCCAAGTGAAACAGAAGTCACAGCCCAAGTTTTCGCAAAACCATTAAGCAACTATAATTTTAAAAGAACAAACAAGAAAACAAAGTAGCAACCAATTGATAGACTGTAGGCAAACCTCTTGCTTTTTTAAAAAATTGTAACAGGGTAGCCAGAAATTAACATTTCATATGGTGACACACATTCTGTATCATGAATAATTTGTCTTCCCTTGCTGTACCCTTTGTGAAGCTTAAGTACAGAAAAAACAGAAGCTAAACCAAACACATTAAGATGCAGCTACTTGTTTCAGAGCTCTGATACCGTGTTTTCTGTAGGTTCTACCTGCTTGTGACAATGATGACGTCCTCAGAAATATTGGCCATCTCTTTGATAGTGAGGTAACACATTCTTCTAAGGGTTTGCTGTGAAAGCGTATTGCAGAAAACCATTAAGCCCAATGGCAATTATGAATAAACACTTCCTCAAGGTTTTAAAGGTTAAATAAACTTCAAAAGTTAAATATTTTATTTAAAAGTTAAATAAACTTTTAAAGCAGAACACTCTGCTCTCCTCATCTATACAAAAACCATAAATACATAAGTAAAATCATGCTTGATAACATCCTTACTCCCTGTTATCAAAAAAAAAACAAAACGGGAGGAACAAGAGAATATCTCGTAAAATGATGACTAAAAAGAAAAACAAAATCCACCTCATGAAAGAGATGATAAATCATTTCTGTATGCAGAAGGCTTACAATTATCAGTTAAAAGGTTTAAAAAGAGCTTCCTCTGTCAGGGCTTTGTGCATATTTCTATCTTTCTTTTACAATAACACATAGATCATTTTAATTTTTTGAAAGCAAATAACATATTTACATTAAAAAAAAAACCCTTTCTAAAATATGGATATCAGAACAGTCTCAAACACTCTGTACTTCCAAAAATTTCATTCCATCTTTAAACAATTAAATGTGCAACATTCCTTGGCCAAATCTCTAATCAGTTAATTTTTAACAAAAAACTAATGAGGGTAATCCCATGAAACATATTCCTCTGAGTTCTTACGCTCTCTACAAAAGAGATCAGAGAAGGACTTGACATTGGATGAAGTCCAAAGTTTAATCCAGCTTTTTTAGGATGGTCTCATCCCTTGACTCCATGTTGATTCATGAATCAGGGCAATGGAGCTGGTGAGGGGTCTGGAGCACAAGTCTTGTGAGGAGCAGCTGAGGGAGCCAGGGGTGTTCAGCCTGGAGAAAAGGAGGCTGAGGGGAGACCTTCTCGCTCTCTCCAACTCCCTGAAAGGAGGGTGTAGCCGGGGGGAGGTCAGTCTCTTAAGTCACAGGCGATGGGACAAGAGGAAATGACCTCAAGTGGCACCAGGGGAGGTTCAGATTGGATATCAGGAAAAATATTTACACTGCAAGGGTTATTAAGCCTTGGAATGGGCTGCCCAGGGAAGTGGTTGAGGCACCATCCCTGGAGGTTTTCAAAAGATGCGTTTACATAGCACTTAGTGACATGGTTTAGTGATGATTTTTATCAGAGTTAGGTTGATGGTTGGACTAGATATTTTCAAAGTCCCTTCTAACCGAGATGATTCTATGATTCCATGAGTAGAGCAAGTTGTTCTAGAGAACTGCAGTATTTGATCTACAGGCAACTTTTAAATTCTATTTTGAGTTAAGCAGATGGCTATTATTTGCAAGTGTAAGAAACAGCCATAAAATTATACTGGTTTGTATATTAAGGCTTTCTGTCATTATTCACGTTTTTTACAACAGTAATTCAACTCAGAAAAAAAACCCCAATACACCACCAAAAACAACCTGCAGGAGTAACCATATGTTATTATTCAGTCATTTGTTTCCAAACCACGAATTGCCTTCAGCAAAGCTTGTTCTCTGAAGTACTTGCCTCACTCTCCTCCCACCTCCCAGTATCCAACTGTTTTGCAATTACTGCAAATCCAGACAAAGCCAGAGAGACAGCAAGTGGTAAACACTAGGTACTTACATCATTAGATTGAAATAATCTGGTCATGGCAAAAAAAGCTTCTGTGGCTTCAGTGGTTCCAAAGTGTTCACCCTGAAAATAGCACAAAAGCAGCGAGAGAAAAGCCACTGTCATTATCTAGCCACCTCCAGCTTTAAACCCCCACTTATAATATCTAAAACACACCACACGAAGAATCTTTTCTCTGAAGACTTTTTTTCATGTGAGAAGCAGTCTCTCCCTCACTTTATGTTTCCTGGGGAGTAGGTGCCAAGTTTACCACTATTATCTACTTGGTCTCAGCAGGAATGCCATCCACAGTGGCAGAAGTTTCTCAATTCGCCTGCGTTTCCTCTTTTGACATCAAATTGTCAGCAGTTAGTTTTGTGTCGCGCTTGTTAACCACAAGGATCCGCCTTGCTTAAATGGAGTCTACTTAAAGACAACTGGTGCCAATTAAGACTGAACACAGTGGTGAACACAGACCAAACAGCAGCTCTCACTTGGCTCTCAAAGAAGTCTTAAAAGCTTCAGTGACACACATCTCCCTAATCTCAATGGCAAAATTGGAAGGGAGAATAGAATACTACAGCATAAGCACTCATTTTCTTTATCTCCTAGAAAGTAACCTCCCAAGTCTGAAGGGAGGAAGAGGTATAAAACTTTCACACTGAAGTTTATCAGAAATAAACTTCAGGAATATTCATTCCGGCTGGGAAGAAATGGTAAATTACCTGGTTCAGCAAGTAAAGGATCTTGGTAAGGATATGCAGGCATCTTCGTGGATTTATAGGGGTCTCATTAAAGATACGAGCCTACAAACACAGAATAAATACTGTATTACACTGTAACCCAACAATAATAATTTCTCTTTCACCATAAAAAGCAATTTGTTTTCAACCAAGTAGCCTATAACGTTTTTACATTCTAAAAATGTATCCCAACGAGCATATTCCTGTCATTCAGCTCATGCACGTTTAGTTTGCTAGACGGGCAGCAATCCGAACAAAAGAGGACGATCACTTTAACATCTGAAACTAGCAAAAATACTTTAAAATAAAAGCAAAACAACTTAATTCTTTCCAAAAACATCGGTAGACAAAACACTACTTAGCACTAGTCTGTAGGAACACAAAAAGGAAATGATAAGGTTCCTACTTATATCTCTTTGCATCACATATCGACCCCACCACTTGCAATCCTTCTTGACGTATTCAAGAGGAACAGGAAAACCCAGTACAATGAACGAGCACGGAAAACAAGGTTCAACAAGGCCAGGTGGCAGGTCCTGCACTTGGGCCACAACAACCCCAGGCAGTGCTACAGGCCTGGGGAGAAGTGGCTGGAAAACTGTGTGGTGGAAAAGGACCTGGGGCTGTTGGTCAACTGTCAGCTGAACACGAGCCAGCAGTGTGCCCAGGTGGCCAAGAAGGTCAACAGCATCCTGACCTGTGTCAGCAATAATGTGCTGAGTTGGACTGGGGCAGTGACCATGTACTGGGCACTGGTGAGGCCCCACCTGGAGGACTGTGTCCAGTTTTTGGTCCCTCACCACAAAAAAAAGGTGTTGAGGTGCTGGAGCGTGTCCAGAGAAGGGCAACGGAGCTGGTGAGGGGTCTGGAGCACAAGTCTTGTGAATTGCAGCTGAGGGAGCTGGGGGTGTTCAGGCTGGAGAAAAGGAGGCTGAGGGGAGACCTTCTCGCTCTCTCCAACTCCCTGAAAGGAGGGTGTAGCCAGGGGGGGTCGGTCTCTTCTCCCAAGGAACAGGAGATAGGACAAGAGGAAATGGCCTCAAGTCGCACCAGAGGAGGTTTAGGATGGATATTAGGAAAAATGTTTACACTGAAAGGGTTATTAAGCCTTAGAATGGGCTGCCCAGGGCAGTGGCTGAGGCACCATCCCTGGAGGTTTTCAAAAGATGGGTTTACATAGTGTTAGTGACATGGTTTAGTGATGTGTTGTTTTTTATTTAATTGGAGTTAGATTGATGGTTGGACTAGATGATTTTAAAGGTCCCTTCCAACCTAGACAATTCTATGATTCTATGAAAACAGGCAGGTCACCTCTTCAGAAAGAACACACTGATATCCTATATGTCCACATGGAAGGCAGAAGCCACATATAATCTAATTACAATACATAAACCCCTCATGGAGTAAATTCACATGCACTTAATTTACATGCCCTGTGTTTTTTAGTTCACTGTAACAATTTAGCCATCCACATTTCCCAAGAGTTGCACTGTAAAACTTCCTTATGTTGCTAACACTTACTGATCAAAGAGTTAAACAGTACTATATTATTATTATTCATACCTCCTGAAGCACAGCGCTCTTTTCCAAATGCTGTAAAGGATTAGAGCCGCTACCTGAAGGACAGAAGAGACCTCTCAGTTAGGGAAACGTGCTCTCCATAAATGCCAGTAACTAAAAACAACAGAACAGAACTGAAAGGAACAGACCGTCAACTTTACAAAAACACCTCAATGCTACAGGGACATTGTTATGTTCTATGATGTTCTATAACTGATGTTCTCCATCAAAAGCTTTGAATCCACTTTCTTAAGTCACACATTCAGAATTACAGAAAAAAAACCCTTTGGGAATAGTTTCAACACAGCTGGAGGGTGAGGAAGAAGAAAGTGTTAAGATACGCCCTGTAAATAAAACTTTTACTCTTTTTTTCCTTGTTTTTATTCCTTTAGCCACAAAAAGCACCGAAGGCATCAGGGCAGAGCTGCTAATCAGGATCTGAAATAGAAGTATATTGATCAATGCGCCACTAAAACAGGCTACTCAGCAAACTCCAAAAGCAGTCTGGCTGCAGCACATCACAAAATGGTTAACACCAGACTGTCTCCACACTGTACTTTCTCAGCCTTTCAACAGCCCAGATCCAACCACTGAAAGCTACTCATTTCTTGGAGATGCCACTTCTCTGTCAGCAGCATACAGAGGTTACTAGCCTTCTAATCCACATACACAGCAAAATCACCTCTCAGACCCACCATTCGATGCAGAAAACCTTCCAAACCCTCATTACTGCTTCTCACCCTCTTCCTCCAGCAAAAATTTTTCACTTTCAGTTCATTCTTCACTTCTCACATCGCAAGCTGAAGGAAACTGAGAATGAAACAAAATGTGCCCTTGTGGCCAAGAAAATCAATAGCATCCCGGGGTGCATCAAGAAGAGTGTGACCAGCAGGCCGAGGGAAGTCATCCTCCCCCTCTGCTCTGCCCTGGCGAGGCCACATCTGGAGCACTGGGACCAGTTTTGGGCTCCCCAGTTCAAGAAGGACAGAGAACTGCTGGAAAGAGTACAACAAAGGGCAATGAAAAAGATGAGGGGACTAGAACACCTCTCTGATGAGGAAAGGCTGAGGGACTCAGGTCTTTTTGGTCTGGAGAAGACTGAAGGGGAATCTGATCGCCTATAAATACTTAAAAGGTGGGTGTCAGGAGGATGGGGCCAGGCTTTTTTCAGTGGTGCCCAGGGACAGGACAAGAGGGAACAGGCACAAACTTGAACATAAGAAGTTCCATCTAAACATGAGGAGGAACTTCTTCACTTTGAGGGCTGCAGAGCCCTGGAAGAGGCTGCCCAGAGAGGGTGTGGGGTCTCCTTCCCCGGAGGCACTCAAAACCCCATCTGGGGGACCTGCTCTAGGAGGACCTGCTCTGGCAGGGGGTTGGAGTAGATGATCTCCAGAAGTCCTTTCCAGCCCCATATCATTCTGTGATTCTGTGAAACTCAACCCAGCTGGGCACATCTTGCTCTCAGAAGACCTCCGAGCAGCAGCAACACTAAATTCAAGATGGCACCAATTACTACAGGCAACATGAACTTAACTTCTAGGTGATTCTGTGGAAGGAAAATGTGCAGGTGATGGCTTCATTCACTACACCTGTGCCAAATGTGATAGGTTTCTTTCTCCTTTGGCAGGGTACCCTAACACAGATGCTCCTGACACGGTCCAAATCTCATTGTATGCGTGTCGGAAGGGCTGCTGCCCCGTTACCCAGCTGATGAGCCAACCCTGAACAAGTCCTGCAAGCACCACTCCTTCTCACCGAAGCAAGGATGGGAAGAGACCGGCAAGGCTGTGGGGATCGGGTTCCCTCCAACCGCAGCCTTGAAGGGCTGAGGACGACAGAATGGTCCAGGCAGGAAGGGACCTCCAAAGGTCATCTAGTCCGACCTCCCCATAGTCAGCAGGGGCACCCCCAACTAGACCAGATTGCCCAGGGCCTCGTCGAGCCTCACCTTCTCCAGGGAAGGGGCCTCAACCACCTCCCTTGGCAATCTGTTCCAGTGTCCAACCACCCTCACAGTAAAGAACTTGTTCCTAATATCCAACCTAAATCTGCTCTTCTCCAACTTAAAGCCCTTGCCCCTCATCCTGCCACTGCAGGCCTTTGTAACTCTCCCCAGCCTTCCTGTAGGCCTCCTTTAGGGACTGGAAGGCTGCTATAAGGTCTCCCCGGAGCCTCCTCTTTCCCAGGCTGAACAACCCCAGCTCCCTGAGCCTGTCCTCGTAGCAGAGGTGCTCCAACCCCTCAATCGTTTTAGTTGCCCTCCTCTGCACCTGCTCCACGAGGTCCATGTCCTTCCTATGTTGAGGGCTCCAGACCTGCACCCAGTACTCCGGGTGAGGTCTCACCAGAGCAGAGTAAACTGGCATCCTGAAGGGAGGCTCCAAGGAAGGCCACTACACTAGAGAGCAGGCGAAGCCTCCTTCCTCAGCGGCCGTTACACTCCTACCCGCACCTCACCTCAGCGGCCGTTACAGGCCGCGGCACCCGCTAGACACCTAAGTAATGTTCCCCTCGGGGCCGTGCCGCCGGGCCCGCCCCTGGGCCCGCCTCCAGTTCCCTCCCCGCCGCCGCCAGGCCCGTACCGGACTCCTCGTCCTTCTTGTCAAACTTCTTTATCATGTCGCCGCCGATCGCGCCCCGACTCCCTTGGAGCTGCGCCGCCGCGCGAGGGCCCGCCGGAAGACCCGCCCCCACGGCTCCATCTCTGCTATTTCATTGGTCTCCGGCGCTGCCACTCAACTCTTTCACCCACTCAGAGACGCTGAGCCCCTTCCGTGCCTCCAAGTCGCCCCCCCCTCCCGATGCTGAGGGGGTGGGGCTGAGCCGGGACAGGGTGAGGGCGCGTCTTAAAGGGGCCGCGCCGCCATTTTGTGAGGGGATGCAGCCTTCACTGACTGACTGACAGACAAACCATCTGAGCCCCTTAGCGAAAAAATAAACACACGTTTCAGCCACCAGCTCCCCTCAGAAGGGTGAGGTGAGGTGCCTTTGCCTGGCCGCCGAGGTATTTCAGCAGCAATGGCCTCACTGCTGCGCTCTGAGGGGGCCTCTGCTTTCCTCCTCTCTGCTCCTTCTAAAAATAATAAAGCCAAAAAGGAGCTGTCTTAAGTTATTAACACCTCGACAAGGTCTTTCTGAAAGATGGAGTGCAAACAGTCTCCTTCACGGTGATGAGGCCCCCCAAAAAGCGCCCAGAGGTGATATGGACACACCATTGCGGCACCATTCCCCACAGCCATGGCCGCCCGTGAGGTAATGGAGGGGATTATTGGGTGGTGGGTGCTGCTGAGCCTCTCTGCAGCTGCTGCCCCTGCTGGAAGCCGTTGCTGCTGGGCACAGGGATGACGCGGTGGGTCTGGAGAAGGACGGAGAGGGACAAGGGCTCTGGCAAGCAGGTTGACATCTTGCTTCGCGGCTGGGCCGGCAGTGGGCCTGTAAGGAAGCACAGAAGTTTGCTCAGAGAGGTGACCGCCAGCGTGTGTTCCCCGGCGTTCAGCATTGAGGCTGTTTCTGTTTAATATCTTTATCAATGACCAGGATGAGGGGATCAAGTGCACCCTCAATAAGTTTGCAGGCAACAGCAAGTTGGGCCGAGAGGGTTGACCTGCTTGAGGGTAGAAGGATTCTACAGAGGGATCTGGACAGGCTGGATCAATGGGCCAAGGCCAATGGTGTGAGGTTCACCAAGGGCTAGTGCTGGGTCCTGCACTTGGGTCACAACAACCCCACAAACACTCCAGGCTGGGGACAGAGTGGTTGGAGCTGCCCAGTTGAAAAAGACCTGGAGGTGTTGGTCAACAGCCAGCTGAGTATGAGCCAGCAGTGTGCCCAGGTGGCCAAGAAGGCCAACAGCATCCTGACCTGTAACAGGAACAGTGTGGTGAGTTGGAGTAGGGCAGTGACAGTTTCCCTGTACTGGGCACTGGTGAGGCCCCCACCTTAAATGTTGTGTCCAGTTTTGGGTCCCTCACCACAAAAAAGACATTGAGGGGCTGGAGCATGTCCAGAGAAGGGCAACAGAGCTGGTGAGGGGTCTGGAGCACAAGTCTTGTGAGGAGCGGCTGAGGGAGCTGGGGCTGTTCAGCCTGGAGAAAAGGAGGCTGAGGGGAGACCTTCTCGCTCTCTCCAACTCCCTGAAAGGAGGATGTAGCCAGGGAGGATTAGTCTCTTCTCCCAAGGAACAGGCAATAGGACAAGAGGAAATGGCCTCAAGTTGCACCAGGGGAGGTTCAGATTGGATATTAGGGAAACTTTTTACACTGGAAAGGTTATCAAGCCTTGGAAGAGGCTGCTGCCCAAGGCAGTGCTTGAGTCACCATCCCTGGAGGTATTTAAAAGACATGTAGACATGGTGCTGAGCAACATGGTTTAGTGGTGGTTTAGTGTTACATTGATGGTTGAACTCAATGATCTGAAAGGTCCCTTCCAATCTAGACGATTCTATTATTTGGTGATTTGGTGTCTGCACTACATGTCAGGGCAGTTGCAGGTGTGTTATTTGGGCATATTTCAGGGCCAGCTGAAAAACTGGCTCCTGCCTACTTCAAGCACCCGCCGCATGAAGTGGCTGAGGGCTCCCCTGGCTTTAGCCTGCCCCTTCTCACACTTGATGTATTGTTTTGCAAGTGGATGGTCTTCACATCAAAAGATGGTGATCTTTTGGGGCGAGAGATAGAGATACAGCGTGGTCGGCAGGTGTTATTAGTGAGTATTATCACAGGTACTTTTTGGAGCATTTCAAACTCGGAAATTCCCTGGAGGAGAGTGAGGAAACCCCCATGCTCCAGGTGCTCCCAGGTAATCAGAGCAGGGATTTCTGTTTCTAATTTCAGATTAGCACCACTCGCGAGCCAAATGTTTTCCTCTCCCTCCAAAATCCCTGGGGCTGCAGCTGAAGCCTTGGAAGGACTGATCCTGGCAGCATATTGCTGCCCCTATACAATAATATCCAGCACCTGCTTGCCTGTTTTCAGTGGCTGGATTTTTCCATCTCTAGCACCTGCTCCTCTTCCCTCAGACTGTGAGGGAAGGAGTTTCTTTCCTTTAAAGAGATCTCATCAATAAGGCTTTTCTTTTCTTCATGCTTTATCTGATACTCTCAGGACAGACTCGTTAACTTTCTACAGCAGCCATCATGTCCCTTTTCTCAATGCTCCTACAGGCCCTGATTTTCAACAGAGGATGTGTTGCTTTTGATTGCTTTCAGAGGTGATTCCTTTGGCTTCGGGTCCACCTGCTCCTCTTTGTATAAAATGAGAAGCCCAGCTCTTGTCAGAAGTACTGAGGGAATGGATCACGTTTTGGGATTGAAGATGAAGCAGTACCTAAGCGTGGAGCTTGGCATTTACAAAGAGGAGAAGTGGAGAGCCCTGTGTAAAGGGAAGAGCTGTCCTGAAGAGCAGGTGGGATAGGGGAGCTCTGATAATTGTAACAGTAAGGTCTGGGTGCTAAATTAGTTTGATGTAACTTAGGGGGAAGGCTGAGAGGCAGCAGCAACACTGAAGCAAAGGATGGAAGAAAAGGAGAACGTGAAGGCAGGGAGTGTAGAATTGGTTGCCCTGGTAAAGTATTCAAGATGGCAAGTCACGTTTTACCTCACCTGTGATGTGCTCATGTCTCATCCTCTAGGAGATGCTGACCCTCGTGCCCATAAAAGTTTAGCTTAATCAACTTAAAAATAGACGTCAAGCTGACATAGCTTCTTCACAAAGCTTTAGTGATTACATAGGGGTCTTAAATGGTGGCCAGTGTTATAAGGGATGATACATATGTGTTCTTGCTGGAGAATTGCTGTATGGGTTTAGGATGACTACAGCTGCCAGAGCAGCTAAAAGCTTCAGAGGGCTGAGAGGTATCTTTGCTCACCACCAGTAAATCTTTACTGATGACAGCTTTGCCGCAGGTGAATGAAGAATGATTGGTGGAATTTTATAGATCTTGTAAAGAGAATGGCTTGTAGTAAGATGGAACAGGAGAATCTCTTATCTTATTTTGGATTATTACTCATGGACTGGAGGGTACCAAGGCTGTGTCTCACCTTCCCTGCACCCTCTGGTTCTCCTCCTACAGCTTCCCAAGGAACTAGACACTGGTTTCTCTTTGCTTCTGACCTAATAACAGCTGTGCAGTAGGTAATGGCTGGGTGCTGGATTTGTTCAACCTACCCTTCTCTCCCCTTCTCAAGGAATGGTAATTTCCCACCTGGTTCAGTGAGGGCTTGGTAGCGGAGTTGTGGATATTGCCTTTCTATTTGCTTCCTGGCAAAGGTTTTTGAGAACTGTCCTTCAGCCTCAAAGTCGCTCTCTTTGGAGAACCTAGGGTGTGAAATGACAAGCAGACTCAGGAAAGCAGCCTGAGGTCCCAAGGATAGTTTTGTGTTACTTGATTATGCTTCTGAGTGCTCAACAGGGGGAAAATCGTGGAAAAAACAAAATGAGCAGCTCTTTTCATGTGTCAGGCAGAACAAGGTGAGTGGGTCTTGCATGACCTTGGGCCCAGCATGTCCTGTTCCTTGTCAGGCCAAGGCTAAGGCAGACTTACTGGTTTCTCTTGCAACCCCAAGTGCTGAAGTGACTCTGCAAGTGTTGATTTAGGGTGAAGTAGAGCCCTTTTAGTGCCCTCCTCCAGCTATTAAGTGCCTTAGTCCAGCTATTACCCTGCTGGGAGGTTTATTCTTGGGCTCAAGTACCTGTGCTGTGAGGAGATACTCCCACCACAGCCCACCCGAGCACAATTTTAAAACCAGGAATAGCAGCCAAGGTGGCCTGGGAGAATGGATAGCAAAGAAGGATGAGAAGACATGGAAATACATAGGCTAAAACATTTATGCAGGGTCGTTCTTTCTTACTGATCAAAACTGTTTGAGGATCTTAATCACCACTTGAAAACACTTAAATGGCCTCCTTTTCTCCTTGCATTTATTAGAGGTAAATCCTAGATTTGCTAGGTGCTCTGGGTCCCTTTCTTGGCATCAGGTCAAAGTTACAGCTCAAGATTTGTGATAGTTCTCTGGTAGGAATTATGTAGGAAAGGAAAAGGTTTCAACTGCACCTGAAGATAAAATGTTTCCCAGCCATTTCCCCAGGAAATGTCAGAGTCCTTGGCTCTGTCAGCTCCTTCTGTTGTGACTTCAGCAAGGTAAAGTGAATCGGACTCCTGGGAGCAATCCTCTGGAAGAGAATGGATAGTGAAACTGAACTAGAGACTCGGAGGCAGGATGGAAACATCAACTGTAACACAAGAGCTAAGCTCCTGGCAGTTATTCAAGGTACAACAAAGAGGTTTTGTATCAGGAATGAGGAAGTGTGGATGGGCAGGGTGTTTCTATGAGAAAGTAAATGGAATAACTGCTAAAGGAGGGAAGCAATCGAGACCAAAGAGGCTTAAGCTGTAGGGAAGGCAGTAACACAGCCATCCTAATGCGTGGAGGTGTGTTTTCCAGAACTACCATGTGAAGCCAGCTGAGATACAGAATCATAGAATGGTTAGAGTTGAACCTTAAAAATCGTCCAGTTCCAACCCCCCTGTCACGGATAGGAACATCTCCCACCAGACCAGGTTGCTCAAAGCCTCGTTCAACCAGGCCTTGAACACTTCCATGGATGGGGCATCCACAGCTTCTCTGAGCAACCTGGGCCAGTGCCTCATCGCCCTCACAGTAAAGAATTTCTTTCTAGTATCTAATCTAAATCTCCCCTCTTTCAATTTAAAACTACTCCCCCTCATCCTATTGCTACAATCCCTGATAAGGAGTCCCTCCCTGTCTCTCCTGTAGGCCCCCTTCAGGTACTGGAAGGACATTATAAGGTCTCCCTGGAGCCTTCTCTTCTCCAGGCTGAACTCCCTCAACTGTCTCAGCCTGTCCTTTCAGCAGAGGGGCTCCAGCCCTCAGAGCATCTCCCATGGCCCATGGCAGGGAGTTGGAACTAGATGGTCTTTAAGGTCCCTTCCAACCCAAAACATTCTATGGTTCTGTGAAACAAGCAAGCAGACCCAGAGACATGAGTGAAACCCCATGCTCAGCACTGATCTGAGCAGTGACTCCCGGGTCCATTTAGACTCTTGTTATCTCCGTTTTGCAGTCAAGAAATGGAAGAACACGATAACATGATTTCCTGCCAATCCTGCAGGAGATGGATGCGTTAGACTGATTTTACCATAACCCCTTAAGCAACAGGACCAGTTTTGTTGCTTTATATTTTTCCCCTGGATGTGTTTTTTCCACATTATCTGCATATAGCTGATAGCAGGCAGCTGAGCTTCCCGGCCAAGGTCATGCAAAGGTGAAGGCAGTCGGGGAAAATGGGGTGGAGATGGCTTGTCTTGGTGGCATCAGTGAATTCTCTCAGACTTTGACCCTACTGAACCCACTGAGTCTGTGGGTATGGTTTTTTTTTTTTTTTTGTTATGCGTAATACAATTTCAAGTGAGGAACACTCCAAAACCCACGTCCTCTTCCCATTCCTAACTCTATGCGCTAGAGGACTCCATTGTATAGCAAGGCTAAGGGATCAGTTTGTTCATCATGGGAAGTGGACCCAGTGGATACGATTTCATTTCCATTAAATCCATTGACATGATCTGCTGCACTCAAAACCAGACAGTGTTTGGTCCAAAGTTCAAAATCAACTTCCCAGCCCATTAAACATTGCCTTAGAGCTGTGATCCTCCAGCCTTCAAAAGACCTTCTAGATAAAGATTAAGCTCATTCCTTGTGTATTGACTAACTGTGGAGTATTTTACCGTTCCAAGTTGCTTTTCAGTGCAAAACGCCACGGGGTTACAAGTCAGCTCAGGGAGGGGATTGTTTGTTATGATCAGTGTTGTCTTATCTTGATTGAAGAGTGAAGATCTGACTGTAAGTGCCATGAGTCCTCTGAAGCTATTGAGATGTTTCTGAAATGCATCGCTGTTGGACCGTGTAAAGTCTCTCTCCTGTACCAGGAGAAAAGAGAGGGCTGAATTCGGAGAACCAGCTCCACATAGCCATTTTACAACTGTAGAAGGAGGAGAACTGCCCTCCTGCACCAACCTTGAGCTGCCTAGGCCCACTTTTTTGCCGAGAGGATAACCTGGGGAGACCCCTGTCTCCAGCAGAAGCACACAGAATATCAGAAGAATCACCTTCCCTCCAGCACTCCAGTGGTCACCAGGTTTGCTGATTTCCGTAGCTCAACTGTTGTATTTCATGGGCATTAATATCTCACATGTGGAGTTGTCAAGATCATATTGATTCTGCCCCTCTACTCTGCTCTGGGGAGACCCTACTGGAATACTGAGTCCAGCTCTGAAGTCCTCAGCACAGGAAGGACATGGACCTGTTGGAGCAAGGCCAGAGGAGGCCACAGAGATGCTGGGAGGGCTGGAGACCCTCTGCTCCTGTGAGGACAGGCTGACAGAGTTGGGGGGGTTCAGCCTGGAGCCAGGGAGACCTTAGAGCCCCTTCCAGTCCCTAAAGGGACTCCAGGAAAAGCTGGGGAGGGACTCTTGATGAGGGAGGGGAGCCATAGGAGGAGGGGGAAGGGTTTGACTCTGAAAGAGGGGAGATGGAGCTGAGATCTGGGGTAGAAACTCTTTGCTGTGAGGGTGGTGAGAGCCTGGCCCAGGTTGGCCAGAGAAGCTGTGGCTGCCCCATCCCTGGAGGGGTTCAAGGCCAGGTTGGAGGGGGCTTGGAGCAACCTGCTCTGGCGGGAGATGTCCCTGCCGGGGGCAGGTTTAGATTAGATATCAGGAAGAATTACTTTGCTGAGAGGGTGGTCAGGCACTGGAACAGCCCAGGGAGGTGGTAGAGTCGCCATCCCTGGAGGTATTTAAGAAACATGTGGATGTGGCACTTCAGGGCATGCTCTAGTGCCCCAGATGGTTGGTTTTTGTCTCTCTGTGGGTGGGTATAGGGTGTGTGGGTTGGGTTGTGGGTTGGTGGGTTTTTTTGGGGTTTTGAGGGGTTTTTTTGTGGTTGGACTCAATGATCTCAAAGGTCCCTTCCAACCATGAAGATTCTGTGATTGTTTTTTCATTTTTTGTTAGTATTCTTCTTTTAATGCAGACTTAATTGCAGCAGCAACTTTAATGAGGAGAAGTAATGTGAAAATACAACCCACTCCTTGTTTGGTCACACTGGGGAAGGACCCAAAACAAAACTGCCCCAAAACATTCAGTATTTCATCCACAGAAAAGATCCATAAAATGGAAGTTTGATATGTGTCAGCCCCGTAGCTGCCTGGGACCGGATGAACTGCCTCTGCACTGGGTGCTGTGTCCTAAATGGTGACAAATTAATATCAATAATGTCATTTAAGATGCTGCTGCTTCCAAGTGGAAACAGCAGGAACAGCTTTGCGGATCTGGGATGTTAATCCACTGGTGTTACCAGCACTTTTTTGTAGCAGAGGAAACAATGCTGCCTTTACTTACCCTGTTGGGAACGTTGGGATGCTCATTCTCGTGACATAAGGAAAATCTTTTCATGCTTGCACCTCTGGGATAAAACAAAAACAAGGTGATTTATTAGCAAACGTGGTAACCAAAGCCTGTACCCTGCTAAATGCAGCAGCACTGAGCTCTGCAGCTGCTTTAGGTGACAGAGCAGACTGAGATGATAAAACATGAGGTCGTGGTTCCCTTTATAAACAACTGTCTTTTCAAAGTTGGACTTCTCTTAGTATTTTAGTAACACAGTCATGAAGCAGATCTTAATTTCATAAGTTTCCCAGGTTTTCCTGCTTGTAATGCTGTCTCTTCACCTTTACATGGGATTTTTCACAATCAAGGACCTTATAAAGACTTGTAAGGGAACGTGCAGGAATTTATACTTAACCATGGTTCTTTCACGGGCCACCGAGCTGTAGCCAGTTTTGAGCCAGGTTTAATAGTACACACAGTCATTTTGGGCAAGACACAAAGAACAGAGTGGACATTTCTGAAACGTCCTACTCAACTACTCAAGTGGGAACAAGGCCAACTCCTGACATTACTACTTTTTCCTGAAGAATTCCCAGAGAATAAGTTAGGACAAAGATGGTTGGTTTCCAGCTAAAAAGAGCAAATAGATTGGAGTGATGGATGCATTAATTCAGTGTCTTTTTGTCCTAGAATTGCAAAATACATGAGAAGAAAACAATCTAAAAAAAAATATATGTCATGGATATCACAGAGTTACTTCAAGTATCTGTTTTTCCTTTCCCATAGTTTGTCTTTAGTATTTTTTGGCTGTCGTAGACATCTCCGTTCCAGAGAACTCCCTTGACTTACATTTGTAAATTGTGAAAAATGATTGGCAGTGCTGCAAAGTAAATAGTATGGAAAAAGAATCTCAAATTCCAGGAACTTCTTTGCCACTGAGAGCCGCAGTACACTTTACACATTTTTCCAAATGGGAAATGTTTGTTGTCTTCAAAAACACAATGGCTTTTAAAAAATTAAGCCCCTTGGGCTGTTTAGAGGTGTTTAAAACCTCACTAAACAGCATGAGTCTTCAAAGGTTTGATTTATACGAGGAACAAAGACAGGGAACTGCTGGAGAGGGTACAGCAAAGGGCTACAAAGAAGATGAGGGGACTAGAGCATGTCTCTGCTGAGGAAAGGCTGAAGGACTTGGGTCTTTTTAGTCTGGAGGAGATAAGACCAGGGGGGGGCTCTCATCAATGCCTATAAATACTTCAAGGGTGGGTGTCAAGAGGATGGGGCCAGCCTTTTTTCAGTGGTGCCCAGGGACAGGACAAGAAGGAGGAGTACAAACTTGAACAGAGGAAGTTCCATCTAAACATGAGGAGGGACTTCTTTGATGTGAGGGTGGCAGAGCCCTGGAACAGGCTGCCCAGAGAGGTGGTGGAGTCTCCTCTGGAGACATTCAAAACCCTCCTGGACACATTCCTGTGGGACCTGCTCTGGGTGGACCTGCTTTGGTAGGGGGTTGGACTAGATGATCTCCAGAGGTCCCTTCCAACCCCACATCATTCTGTGAACGAGGAGCTGGCATTTCACTAAATGCTTTTTCTTCCACGTTGCAGGTGTTCTCCAGCTCGGCACAACTTCAAGGCAAGATTCAGGTGGGAAATCCAGGGATGCGTTACCTTTCTGGTTGCAGGAGAGAGTCCCAGCTGCAGGTAAGCCCGTTGCACTGCTGTTGCCTACGTGGAGCCACCAGCGTTCTCTTCCTCGCCTGTCTCTGTGACATCTGCACATTCAGAGCCAGGACATCCACTCACAGCATCAACTAAAATTGGCAAAGACAGAATGTTAGGACTATAGTGACGCTGAAATATATGTAAGTGCAGGAAGAGGTCAAAAGATGTGAGTGGCTGCTAATTGTGCTTCCTTTGACAGCAGGGCAGGATTAATGTTCCTTAAGTACTGGGTGTCCCAGAATTAGGCATCCTGTTTGGGTTTAATTTTCAATAGAAAGAACAATGTAGTTTCAGAGGGTAATTTATCTGAGACAACTTTTGGGGGATAGGTTTACTCAGAAAATCGCAGACCCCCTGCTCTGAAAAATTCAGCTAACAAAGTACCCTGTGACAGAAAGGTTAAGAATGATCTGCAAGAGGACTAGGGAAAAAAAATGATTTATGTCTGCATAGTAAATAAAGGATGGCGAGCGTTGTGCAGAACCTTAATGTGAATTAGAATCATAGAGTGGTTAGAGTTGAAGGAGACCTTAAAGATCATCTCGTTCCAACCCCCCTGCCATGGGCAGGGACACCTCCCACTAGACCAGGTTGCTCAAAGCCTCGTCCAGCCTGGCCTTGAATCCCAGGGTCTCACCACCCTCACAGGAAAGAATTTCTTCTTCATATCTAATCTAAATCTCCCTTCTTTCAATTTAAACCATTACCCTTCCACTCCCTGATAAAGAGTCCCTCTCCATCTCTCCTGTAGGCCCCCTCCAGGTACTGGGTATGATCAGCTCTTACTCCTTGAAGCTTATATTCTGATTGTTTCACCCAAAAATATGCTGTTCAGCATCTTGCTTTCCCCCATCCTGGTTTCCAAACCTTCTCATCCTCCCTTCACCATCGCCACCAACAAACAATATTGTACCTCTCATAAGAAGACCCCAGTCTCCATCCAACCTCACCCCACACTCTGCTTTCAGATCTGGCTGCTTCTGACCTCTCACCATAGCCAACATCCCTCTTTTTCTTTCCAACCCCATGGCTAACTTCTCTTTTAGTCCCTTACCCTCTTCTACTTAGTCTGGCTGTACCATCACAGCCTTCCAGGACTATTCTTTGAAAATACCACTAGAAAAGTCATCTCCCTTGTCCCCCAGTGTAAAGTCAAAGTCCACCACCTTCACTGTCTTCCTACACACTCTTACATCAAAAATACATCTCTCAACCCCACTACATTTTTCTTTTGTGATGCTGCATATTATCCATCTGTCCTCTCAGCTTTATTTTCCCATTTATAAGTGTCTTAAGGGTTGCTCTGATGCCTTCTTCATGGGGTCTCTGAGCACTGTAAGACACTTGCCAAGCTCTGCTGCTGGGCTGCCTGTTTGATTTGTTCTTAATAATAAACAAACGCAATTTTTCTGGTCCTCTTTTCTAATGATCTGTTTGGTTTTTTTTATATCACCCACCTGGCTATCTAGAAACCCTCTACCAGGCAACAGTTATATTGCCAGTAAAGCTATGTTTACTATCAGAACCTTCTGGCACAGCAAAATGCTCCTCATGAGCTTGTATTATACAATAAAACACATGCTTTCCCCTCAAATACTGAATTAAAAACCCAACGTAAGTTGTCAGCAGGCTTGCTGTTTGTGGCTTCCTGCTTCCTAGAGTGCTGCTCCTTGCTACAGCATAAAAAAGGGAGTTTCTGCACCTCTCCAGGTGGTATCAGATGGAAAGCCAAGATGCATTCTTCTTGTGTCCTTCCCAGCAGAGCAGTAGAAAATGTCCTTTCTGGGAGAGCGTGGTGGCAAGAGCAGCCAGCTGGGAGGCAGCCAGAGGAGCCTGGGCGTAATGTGCTGCAGCTGGCCCTGGCTTCACTGACACAGCAGGACCAAAGAGCTTAATTTTGTATTCCAATGACCAAATTTATTGGAGCAGAGGAATAACAACCGTGACTCTCTTTGAAAGCCCCAGTGGTAGCTGGTTTGCCATCAGCTGGACAGCTGTGACTGACAGAGCTGCGTTGTGGTGGCAGGTATCAATTTATCTGCTTTGGTAAATAGGGAAATGTCAGATGGATCAGCGTCAAAGCATCCCATCTGCTGTCAGGTCCCTGGCAGTGGCCACAAGGAAGAAGATGAGCCCTGTAAAAGGTCACTGTGGATAATCTGTTCCAAGGGCAGCCCTTATGTTGGTCTCAGGAAAATTAGAGACTGGTTTAAACCAGGGAAGGGCATCAGAGCTGGTGAGGGGTCTGGAGCACAAGCCTTGTGAGGAGAGGCTGAGGGAGCTGGGGGTGTTCAGCCTGGAGAAAAGGAGGCTGAGGGGAGACCGGCTGGTTTTGTGGGTAGATTTTTGTCTGTAATGACTTCTGCTGTCTAACAGTGTGTTGTGTTATGTGGCTTTCCCTTTCAGAGCTTCTGGGTTTACTAATTTCTCCTTTCAGTTTCGTGTGCCATGAGACCTCTGTACCATTCCTGAGAGAGATCCTCTTTCTCGCAGCCCTCTCCAATGTTTTCAGAGAGTTTTTCCTTATCTCTGAGCATTAAAAATTGCTTTTAGCTACATTTCCTCGAGTTTACATTGCCTGCAAAATGGGATGACCACTACTGTCTGCCAGTTCACAAGGAATGGGCTTGTTTTTCAGTTGCATAATTAATGGAGAGGGATTACACAATATTTCTGAATCTGCTTTTCCATACAAGTCCAGCAAAGACAAATTCAGAGCAGCTGCGTTCAACCACTGGACAGTTTTGATTACTCTTTAAGTATGATTAATTTGTCTAGATTCCCTGATACCATGCCTGTTTTCGTGGAGTCTTCTGTAGGCAGAAATTCAAAGGGTGTCTGCTTGGACCAGAGTGTTGCAGTAGAAGTTGTTTGTTTTACTCTTCTGAGCAACATAAACACAAACAACTAGCTGGGCTCCTTGGTCTCTGAAATGAGGGTGGGTAGAGGACTTCTTTATTTCCCTCCTGTCATTGTGGGACATGCTGCTGGTTGAAGCCAAGAGGTGGTGTCGCCCCATAAATAGTATATTGGGGGAGGGAGCGACAGAAGAAAGTCCTTGTACTATACCAAGGTGTTTATATAGTCTTAATATTTGAGAGAAAACAGATTTGGGATCTTCCACGAATGGAGACTACATGGTGTAAAAATATGTGTACTCTCCAGTTTACAGGGGAACATCAAGTATATCAGGTCATGGTGTGTTTTGATTCTTGTCCTAAAATCCCACTCTTGCAAAGTGCGGTGATATCGGTTCTTTTCCAGAGGCTACTGTAGCTCCAGCAGCAAAATCCCCCTTTATTAGATTTTGCCATTGATGTTAATTCATTCAATGCTTAAATGTACATCTTAAAACATAAGTTACTCCTTTTTGTGAAAGACATGGGCAACCTTCCTTCTACAAGGTGGGAAGCTGTAGATACAGTTAGCTCCGGCAGTTCTCCCCATGAGTGAAGGAGCAATTGTGGACTCTTCCCTATGGATTACATCCATGGCTTTAAGCAAACAGCATTCAAAGGAGCAGTTCCAAACCAGCCCAAGATTTGTAGATCTAAATGCCAACATCAGTTGAATACCAGACGGCTGGCAGGATGGAGCAGAGGGCTTCTTGGAAAGAAAGGAATTTCCAAGGAGTTCTCTCTGAAATGGTGGCTGCAAATAGTTAAATACCCCTTCCTCTTTGTCTCTTTACAAAATGTCCTGTTATACACAAGAAGTGAGAGGTAGTTGTTTTTTGGTTGGTTTTTTTTTTTTTTTTTTGCAAAACTACATCTTGTCTTCCTGTTCACGCTAAAGCTCTACTGGTTTAGACTTATGAAACCATGGGACTTTGCCTTGCTACTCAGGTTTAGCATCCAGGAAACCCACTTCACCAATACTTTATATCCTTGTTGCCATACATATCACAGAATCCCAGAATGTGTTGGAAGGTTGGAATGGGGTTGGAAGGGACCTCTGGACATCATCTAGTCCAACCCATCTGCCAGAACAGGTCCACCTAGAGCAGGTAGCACAGGAACGTGTCCAGGTGGGTTTTGAATGTCTCCAGAGAAGGAGACTCCACCACCTCTCTGGGCAGCCTCTGCCAAGGGCTCTGCCACCCTCACAGGAAAAAAGTTCCTCCTCATGGTGTTGAGATGGAACTTCCCCTGTTCCAGTTTGTGCCCGTTCCCTCTTGTCCTGTCACTGACACCCTCTCCAGCAGTTCCCTGTCCTTTTTGAACTGGGGAGCCTAGAACTGGACACAGTGCTCCAGATGGGGCCTCCCCAGGGCAGAGTAGAGGGGGAAGATGACCTCCCTCAACCTGATGGCCACGCTCTTCTTGATGCCCCCCAGAATGCCATTGGCCTTCTTGGCCACAAGGGCACACTGATGGCTCATGGTCATCCTGTTGTCCACCAGGACTCCCAGGTCTTTTTCCTCAGAGCTGCTCTCCAGCAGGTCACCCCCAACCTGTACTGGTGCAGGGGGTTATTCCTCCCCAGGTGCAGCACCCTACACTTGCCCTTGTTGAACATCATTAGGTTTCAAGTTATTAACATATATACATATAAAATGACATGTATATATTCAAGTTATAACATATGAGTTACTGAAGTTGTTACATGCTGAATGTGGGTCTGATGTGGTTGTGGTTACACCTCTGATCATCTTCAAGCGCAGCAGCTCAAGCCTCTTCTGAACCATGGAATGGAAAAAGGATAAAAATACACTGTACTAGAACTTTTGATAATTTTCTGGAGTAATGAGTCAGCTCAGAAGCTACTCTGTCCTCCTTACTTGCACACCACTACCTCTCCAAAAACACAGTTCAGAGAGAACCATCTATAAACACCAAGCTTGGAGCCCTTGGCTGGTTTCTTTTCAGTGTCTGTGCAACTCCCAGGGAAAGGCACCGCTGTGGGCAGGCAGTGTACCCAGTCAGGATGTTCCTCACAAGTATTTATTTTCTTATGATGAAAACAGGAAAGCAACCGCTCTCCCAGCGAGGACAAGCTGAGGGTGCTTCCCCGGGGAGTGGTGGCCGCCCTCCTCCAGCCCCCAGCATCAGTGGGGTGTCACCGCCGTGCTCCCCACTCTGGGCTTTTCCCCCAGTCTCCCCATAAAGCCAAGCCAAAGCTTTCACAGTCTCAGCCAACTGCAGACAGGAGAAAAAATGGGGAACGTAAACAATCTTGCTCACAAAAATGTGTTTTTTTCCCCTAGCTTTTAGTCCATTACAACAAGCTATTTCCTTTGACTGCTCATAGAGCTCAATGAGAATTTCCCTACATTAATTACGAGGGAGGAAGCGTGTTTCTTGCAGGCCTTTCTAGTGATGCAGCACCATTTGCTCTGTGCAAGGCTTTTATAATCAAGATTTCCAATTTACCATAATTTACAGCTTTCGATAGCAAGCAGAGACAAGCTTCATTTTACAAGTATCAGGTTTAAAGATGAATGTACAGAAAGGGTTTACCCCACAACGTGACACAGCCTGCCTATAATTTGTTATGCTGTCTAACAAAAGACATTATACACATTTTTTTTACCCTGAGGAAAAGAAAAAGAGGAAACAAACTCTATGTGATAGATGTGTTCCTAGAAAGCGACGGTAGAAAGAGCCAGACAAACGTTCCATCCTCCTTTTCGTTATCAGAGAATAAAAAAAATATGAGCAGAATTAATTTGGCTTGAAGAGAAAACCGCTGGGGATGTTATTTGCAGGCAAAAGAAGATGTGTCCAAGCCTCCAGCTGGAAATTTTACAGCCTCAGTGGCTGTGATTGTAGTTATTTGTTCCAGTATAACTAACTTTTGCCACTTTTGATTTATGCTGTCTGATTTAATAGCAGAAAATAGAGGCTTGTCACGAAATCTGCTATTTCTCCTTGAGAAAAGGCTGCATTTCTTCTCGCTGTTGACCTTACAAACTCAGAAGTTAAGACCCAAAGCAACCCCGCAGTAGAAACCCTTATTTGTGGTTTCATCAATCCTTCCCCTCCACCCATGTCACTCCTTATGGAAAAGGAGAAGAATTTCCCCAAAAAATCCAGTGGAGATTCCCTGTGAGCTGCACAGACCCCTCCTGGCCTCCTGCCTGGCTCCAGCTGGATTCCTCAGCACTAAAATCACACTTCAGGAACTCCAACATGGAGCAATTTCTCTCGTCAAGCTCAGGAACAGCTTTTGGAAAGGCAGGATCCTCTCTACCCAGATGCCACAAATGCAATGTGGGCTCATACCCATCATCAGAGTGTCCCTCTGAGCAGCAAACCCACTCCATTTCAACCAGTTCTACCAATTTACATTCAAAAAGTGAAGTTTCCACCTGCATCAATGTGTAAAAGCTATAGCAAGTGTACGTGAAGTGTATATTAGCTTTTATCAGAAAATGGTTTTAGCTACAGTGCTAAGCGCTGGATCTTCTTCTTTGTCATCTTCTTTGTCAGCTTGTCACCTTCTTCTTTGTCATCTTCTTTGTCGTCTTCTTTGTCTTCTTCCTCTTCTTCCTCTTTTTTTCTCTTCGTCTTCATCCTCTTAATCGTCTTTGTCTTCATTTTTTTTCTTTTCTTTAACTTCATCTTCAATCATAGAATCATAAAATACCACATTGGGAGGGACCTCAAGGACCATCCGCTCCAATCTTCCTTGGCAAAAGCACGGTCTAGACAAGGTGGCCCAGCACCCTGTCCATCTGGATCTTCAAAGTGTCCAGTGTTGGGGACATTTTCTTCATCTTCTTTGCCTTCATATTCACATAATAATGATAATTTTAATAGTAATGGGAATAGGAATAGAAGTAGGAATGGGAATAGGAATAATAAGAATAATATGATTATCATTCAGTATGTTTAGCTTTTAAAACCAATCTGTAAAACCTGTAGGATAAGGTCCTTTGCATTTATAGTCTCCTGGGTGGGAAGCAGTGTCAGGTCAACCTCATTTAGTCCCTGCAGGTGCAGGTCATGCTTACTTTTGAGATTTTCAAGACCCGCCTTGATGCAGTCCTGAGTAATGTGCTCTAGGCAATCCTGCTTAGCAGGGGAGTTGGACTAGATGATCTCTAGAGGTCCCTCAGATGTTTGAAGCAATTAAAAACAGACAACTCTCAAATTCTTAGCTTGGATGCAGGATGGTGAAGCCCTTCAAAAATTCAGAAGGTGTGCTCACCCCTTGGTTATCTCCATGTCCAACCGCGAGGGATGCTTTGGGGTTGCATCCTTGTCTTGGTGTGTAGAATGGGGACACAGTGGGAAGGATCCCTTGATGCCTTGCATTGGAGGACAGTGCACAAGGAGCCCCCCGAGACGTGGATCAGGCAGGGCATGGCAGGGTGATGCCAGAAATTAGCAGCCGCAGCCATTCAATAGCTCTCATTTTTTGTCAAAAGGCTTCCTGTTGAAAATACGCCGTTCTTGGGCATCGTAATTCTCCAGTTCGGCCAATATAATCTCTCAGATGTAATTTTTCTTCTCTCCTTGAAGTTTAGTAGCTACAGAGCTTGTTTTCACAAGGATTGCAAAAATCCTTATCCAGAGGATTGACACTACTGGGCTTGATGTAGCTTTTTAAGGAGTGCTTGGAGAAGAAGGGTGAAGTCTTCGCAGGCTGTATTTGTCTTTAGAGCAAATCCCAGTATTATTACCCTCAGCTATTTATTGCGTAAGCTGATTATGAACTCTAACCTGCTGATTGCTTTTCAATCACGATGTGAAATCCCAACCTGTCCAGAGTACATAGATTAGAAAGAGGGTGCTTAATCATGACCGATGTAAACACCGAGCCCTGGAAATCTGTGTTATCACTGAACTGGTGTATAACTGGTGTGGCATTTTCATCTGCTTGGTCCTGACTGTTTCTAGTGCCCCTCCTCAGGGATGTACACCTTGTCCTCCAGGTCTGCATTATTGTACATTGTTCTTTCTAACATACCCTTGGCAGGGGCAAGTGGTTTGTCACCCAGTTGGACCACAATCCAGTGACTCTTTTCTGCTCCAGGGGAGGTTAATTGGGGTTAATGCTCTCTCCTTGATGGGCAGATGGAGAGTTTACCGACTTCTCCTGAAGAATTGCTAGTTGGCCACGCAACGTTATCCTCCAAATAGCCCTTTTCCTTCCCTTTCTCAGTTATTGGGCAGTTATTTTCCAATACTTGCTGCCAAGACAAAATGACTTGCAGTCAATAGAAAAGGAAAGAGGGACAGCCAAAGCCAGGAGGCCACAAGCAAGGAGCCATAGGGTGGTCTGGGGAGGACCTGTTGTAAGCAGGACCTGTGGGAGTGTCCCCCCAGGCATCGCACCCAGGCAGCCCCTCACCCCCAGGCACTGGAGGAGAGGAGTTTCATCCCCCCAGGGCTCTACCATTTCCTCTGGGTACCACATTCCCCTGGACAATGCATCCTCATGCCAAGTACCATCTCCTGCCAGGAGTCACGTCCCTCCCCAAGATACTGCATCCTGCTGGTTCCAAGACCGCACCCCGGGTACCATATCCTCCTGGGTATTGTCCCCCCCCCACCAACTGAGTATTGCAGTGACCCCTGGGTATTGCATCACCCCAGGAACTGGTTTCTCTAGGGGTATCTTCTGCCTGGGGATGGATGAGGATCCAACCAAGAGCTTAAAGGGAACACAGGGGCAGGTGACATAACAGTGGGGGTCTGCTATGGGCCACCCGACCAAGACTGAGCAAATGAGGCCTTCTATAGACAGATAGGAGCAGCCTTGCGTTCACAGGCCCTGGTCCTCATGGGGAACTTCAACCACCCCAATATCTGTTGGAGGGACAACACAGCAGAGCATAAGCAATCCAGGAGGTTCATGGAATGTGTCCATGGTAACTTCCTTCTCCAAGTGATAGAGGAGCCAACGAGGAGAGATGCCATGCTTGACCTTGTTCTCATCAACAGGAGAGGCTGGTGGGGAATGTGAAGCTCAAGGGCAGCCTTGGCTGCAGTGACCATGAGCTGGTGGACTTCAAGATCCTTATGGCAGTGAGGAGGCCCCACAGTAAGCTCACTACCCTGGACTTCAAGAGAGCAGACTTTGGCCTCTTCAGGGATCTGCTTGGCAGAGTACAGTGGCATAAAGCCCTGGAGGGAAGAGGGGCCCAAGAAAGCTAGTTAATGTTCAAGGATCACCTTCTCCAAGCTCAGGAGTGATGCATCCCAACAAAGAAGTCAGGCAAAAACACCAGGAGGCCTGCATGGATGAACAAGTTGCTCCTGGAGAATTTCAAACAGCAAATGGAAGGCTACAGAGGGTGGAAGCAAGGACAGGAAGCCTAGAAGGAATACAGAGAAATTGTCCGAGAAGGTTGGAAAAACTAAAGTCCTGTTAGAGTTAAATCTGGCCAGGGATATTAATGGCAAGAAGAAAAGCTTCTAGAGGTATGTCAGTGACAAAAGGAAGATCAGGGAAAATGTGGGCCATCTCCAGAAGGAAATGGGAGACCTGGTCATCTGGGCCATGGGCAAGGCTGAGGTACTTAATGACTTTTTTGCCTGTCTTCACCAGCAAGCGCTCTAACCACACCACCCAAGCTGCAGAAAGCAAAGGCAGGGACCAGGAGAATGAGGAACCACCCACCGCAGGAGAAGACGAGGTTCAAGACCAGCTGAGGAACATGAAGGTGCACAAGACCATGGGACCCAAAGAGATTCATCCACGGGTCCTGAGGGAACTGGCGGATGAAATTGCCAAGCCACTGTCTGTCATATTTGAGAATTCATGGCAGTCTGCTGAAGTTCCCACTGACTGGAAAAGGGGAAACATAACTTCCATTATTAAAAAGGGAAAAAAGGAGGACCCAGGGAACTACAGACCAGTCAGTCTCACTTCTGTGCTTGGCAAGATCATGAAGCAGATCCTCCCAGAAACTCTGCTGAGGCACATAGAAAATAAGGAGGTGGTTGGTGACAGCCAATATGTCAAATTGTGCCTGACAAATTTAGTGGCCTTCTACGATGGTGTCACAGCATTGGTGGATAGGGGAAGAGCAACTGATGTCACCTACCTGGACTTGTGCAAAGCATTTGACACTGTCCTGCATGACATCCTTGTCTCTAGATTGGACAGACACGGATCTGACGGATGGACCACTCATGGAAAAGGAATTGGCTGGATGGACGCACTCAAAGAGTGCACAAATCCAGGCTGGGCAGAGAATGGCTGGAGAGCAGCCCTGAGGAGAAGGACTTGGGGGTGTTGGTGGATGAGAAGCTCAACATGAGCCACCAACATGCGTTGGTAGCCCAGAAAGCCCCCCGCACCCTGGGCTGCATCCCCAGCCCCGTGGCCAGCAGGGCCGGGGGGGAATCTGCCCCTCTGCTCCGCTCTGGGGAGACCCCCACCCCCCAGTGCTGCCTCCAGCTCTGGGGCCTCAGCACAGGAGAGACGTGGACCTGTTGGAGCAGGGCCAGAGGAGGCCATAGAGATGCTGGGAGGGCTGGAGCCCCTCTGCTGGGAGGACAGGCTGAGAGAGTTGGGG
>JAHREE010150357.1:19421-44365 GCA_033628505.1 Tringa tobata | reverse complement strand
AGTAATCTCATTTAAGGACTTTACCGCGATTCCTTTTTTTTTTTTTTTTAATATATATATATATAAAATAAATAATATAGCGGTATTCATCAGGATGGTTTTTGGTATAACTACTGTAGCAGGCAATTTGGAATATGCATATACATACACATCTATATTTCTTATCTGAGGCACAAGAGAGTAAGAATGTGACAAACATTTATTAGAGAAATAGGGCCTCGTTTTCAGTGGCGTTCGGCTACTTTCACCTTGATTAAATTGGAGGCTCTTGTTGCAAACCATGTTATTCTCTTGTCCACGTGTTTCAAATATAGTGCTCTGCTGTCCAGTTCAAAGAAGGTTAGAGCTGTTACACTGGGCTCTTGGGGGCCAAAAATTGACTTAAAACGGGGAATGTTATTCCCTTAATATTGCTTTGTGGGTTTTTTGTTTGATTTTGGTGTTTTGCTTTTTGTTGTGTTTTTTTTTTTTTCTTGTAATCTACTGCTGCAGGTCAGCAAATAGGTCTTCGTGTTGTATTTGAACGGGGATTGGAAGTAAAGTTGGACTTCACTTTACACCGTTGTGCTTATCACTGGAGAGTGTTTCTGATCGTTTTTGCAAAGACCATAACATACCATGAATTTGAGCTATATGTGGATATAGCTTAATGAAGGAGGAATGCTGATGAACAAATAGCGAGGGGTGAAGCTTGTTTTTTCTAAGCCGCATTTTAATAACTGAATGTCCTGGGCTTTGTTTGTCTTCAAAGATATCCTCTGCTGCCTGCGGTTATGGATTCACACTGCTGTCCTCTACTACCACAGACATCACCAAAGTGTGGGGCATGGGGCTGAACAAGGATTCCCAGCTTGGATTCCAGAGAAGCAGAAGAGATCGAAGTAAGGATTGAGGTGGTGGAGGGGCTCACAGGGGCATGACAGGATACATGTGATGTGGGAAGCTTTGGGTTAGAAGGCATGAAGGATGTCCAGGAGGCTTTGATGCAGAGTGTGGGGCTGTGCTTTTTTGTTTTTAAAGACGCCTTTTTTTGGAACTTAGTAGTGTTTGTGTGCTTTGTAATTGGTCAAGGAATGCATCCGTTCTGTTCACTGCACTTACATTCTTGCCTGGATGTAACTAAAATCTAAGTAACAACTTATTCTGCAGGAGAGTGTATGTGTATTGGGTGAGGTGTTGCTTTGAATCTCTATAGTTTGATAGACAATGTCATGGACTAGTTAATAAAACGATTTTGGCAGCATGGTTCACTCACTTCTGTTGCCTTTACGTCTGTGAACTAATTTCCTTTCCCACAGAGATCTCTTTATACAGTCAGTGGAATTTTGTGTGAAGCTAGGGGCGGGCAGTATTTCAAAACTGAATTGCATTTTGTGGGAAAAACATGTCATTCAGTTATTCTGTCTTATACTAGGCTCTCAGGCATGTTTAAGGTGATGATTTCTGTGCAGAACGTTGCCACCTTCCACCTAAGACACAGACAAAACCCACAAACTTTCTTCCCTTGTGGATTGTTTGCCTTTAACTGTTTGAGAACACCCCTCCATAAACAACTGGGGAAAACCATGTTAAAAGCAGTTTTTCTTTTTATAGTGTATAAGAGTGTAATCTAGTGCATCTGATAAGGGCAAAAGATTAAACTTTGTGGAGAAGCAAAAGAAAATTGCAGTTACTGTGCAGAATACTGAAGTTGCCAGTGGTGCTGCTGGTGTGCATTGCTGCTAACATGCTGTGTAGATTTCCAAGAGTTTCTGTGCTTAAACAGCAGCTGCAAAAACAAGGGTCAACAGAAGCCTCTGCTCCTGGTTTTAAAGGTTTCAGCTCTTATTCTGTCTTAGTTCTGTTAGCACTGACGTCTTGGGAGTTCTTGTCATTTTCTTGTTTGTCATCTGATCTGCAGATTATTTTTGCCAGAGAATCCAGAAATAGGTTAAACAGTTTTGCAGTTCAAGCCCTCCCAATTAAGGGAGTGTTCAGTGTTTGGTAGGATCTGTTGACGATCCAGTGTGGATGAGTGGGAGTGCTACTGCTCCATATTTAACTTCCCACAGATAAGTTTCCTGTTGGGTGTGCTGCTCGTTACTCAGTTTTACAAACTTAGTTTGGTATCTGCTAGTTCCAGCACTGTGTCCTTGTACATCCTTCATTTCCAGGGGAATTGGCAACCTCCTGTCTTTTAGATGGTTGTATTTCATGCTCTAATTTCAGCTGTTTCTAAGTTAAGCTACTAATATTTTACTGTCACTTTCCTCTTCCATAGCCAGCTTGTTGCCTCTTTTCTCCAAAATCTTTCAGATATGCATGATGATTACTACAGATCCCAGTATCTTGTGTCACTCTGCTGGAAGGACGAGAGAGGAAAAGTTTTTTTGCTTTGTGACTTCCGTATTTCTTTTGACAGATACAAACTTTGCTGCCCTTAGGTTCCTGCTGTATTGCATGGCAGGCTCCCACTGTTTGCAAGCAGCCAGTGCTGCACCTCCTCGCATCAAGTAGTGCCTTACTATAAAAGGGTATGTGTAGATTTTCTGGGTTTTTATTTTGATTGAAGGCAGCAAGAACTAGTTAAAGCACTGCTATATGTGAGCAGAATGCTGCTTTCTGTCCTCTGGGATTTGATTTCACTTGTTACAGTGGCTTTCTTTGATATCAAAGCTTTTTATCTCCCCTTAACCTTTTCACTGGTACTGATTTATGTTTTGCTGTTCTTTTTTTTTCCCTTTTTTTTCCCCAGTTGACTGTAACTGATTATATATTCTTCAAGTTACTAAATCTTCTTTTTCTTACGTAAACGTTAGATCTCTTATTCCCTAAGGAGCCAGGCTAGCTAACATTTCTTGCATTCCTTTTTTTCTGGAAGGGCCTTTAATCTACTCTTCCTTAAATATGAATCCCTAAGATTTTTTTGTTCACCTTTTGTGCTGTCTTTTTGTGACTGCTGCTATTGTACCTTGTTTGCAATATCCCCAGTTGCACTGAATACTTAGAGTGTGCTTGGTGTTAAGCTCTTGAGTTTAATCCAGCCTTATTCACCAAAGTGATTGAACATATGGCTGAAAGTCTCAGTGTCTCAGTTGTGGCCGTCTGAAGCTGTAATAACATTCAGCTTCCAGGTATGGTGGATTTTTGATTAAGCAGTAGTTATTGGCTTCAACCATCCCTGTGGTTTTTAACTTCTCCCTCCACCCTGATGAAGCTCAGTCAACCCTTTTTAGTATCTTGGCTTTCTAAAATATGTCTGCTTTTATAACAAAATAGAAGTGAGTGTGTGTATGTACAACAGCATCAGCAAATATATGATGAATTTGTTTTGTGGAAGCTCCTAATGGTTTGAATTCCTCTCTTCCTTAAGCTAAGGGCTATGAATATGTCTTGGAACCGTCTCCAATTCCATTACCACTGGAGAAGCCACAGCAGACTCGAGTCTTGCAGGTTTCCTGTGGGAGAGCCCATTCTCTGATCCTGACAGACAGCGAAGGAGGTACAGTATCGCTTGTGCTGGTGACAAGGGACACCTGACTATGCTTTTATTAAAACCTCTGGATCAAGGTTGTCTTCTGTCCTTTAGAGCTAGATCCCAGGTAGGCTGTCCGTACTGTAAATGTGATGCAGGTAGCTGTGGGCCTTTGAGGGATTGCTCCTTGGAGGGAGAGCCCTGAGGTGATAACTGCATTGAGCTCTGCTTGGCTCAAACTGTAAATGTGTTGGAAGCTTTTTCACTACAAGTGTTGCAAAATATGGTTTGTTTATCTAGCCCCAGGCCTCGTTTAAGTGTAGCCTATTTGTCTTGTTCATTCAGACGTGTTTTTGAATTCAGTTTTGGTTGGCTTTGCCAATACTCCTGTATTACTTTCTCCTTGAAGGCCCAGAGAGCTATATTTATAAAAGCAATTAATTAATAGGCCTTTATACAGAAGATCCTGTTTGTGAATTGGCTCTCCATGTCTCTGGGAATTCTCCGGTGCAGTGGCTTCGGTGCTGTGCTGGGCGATCCAGTACTGCTTATCAGTGGGTGAGCTGGTTGGTTGGTTGATTTAACGCTCCTCTGGGAGCACAGATCTATTTCTGAGTCTCCTTGGCAACAGCAGGATGAACTAGGCAATTACTGAAAAACAGCCAATGGGCTCCAGGTACTGCTACTGTGCCTGCCACGGTGTCGCTGGGATATTGTTGACTAAAATGGAATTTGAATTCACTTGAATTTAAGTGGACTTGGTTTGAAGAAAGCTTATGCCAATTTTTACAGTACTGTGCTCAACCTTTCGTACTGGGGACTGCATGAAAATATTTTGTGTACCTGAAAAGAGGTTTTCAGGGGATTGGACAGTAATAGAACTAGTGCATTTTATCATTGTTTTTCAGTTTTCACCATGGGGAACAATTCTTATGGACAGTGTGGCCGGAAGGTTGTGGAAGATGAAACTTACAGGTGAGAATCCAAAGATCCCAAACTTCCATAATGTTAAAAACGTAATTATGTGCAAACAATGCTACAGAAAAAAAGCTGAAGATGGGAAAAATTTGGTAGTGTAAGGATGCCATTTAAGGTTAAGGAGTCTGAGAACGGGCTTCTATGCTGCAGGTGTCATATTAATGGCCTGGCTTTAAACCCAGGCTGGGCATGAGCGCTCTTACCTCATTCACAAGAGACAGAAAGGTGTCAGCATGTGACAGTTTTCACAGGGCATAGTGAGAAAACCCAGCCTTCATAAATTGCTTGAGGTAATTGGTGTTAATAGTTAGTCTTTCTCCCTTTAGCCTCTCAGAGTGCAAGTGCTATTTCTGAGAGTGTTAGAAATGCCATTTAAGGATGAAAGAGGCATCCTTTTGTCAAATCTCTTTGCTGTAACTGCCTTTGAATCTGTAGTGCTTTTCCTTTACAGGGCTTTTGTGGGCTACACCAAAGCATGTTCTCACAATTCTCTGTAAGATAGTAGCGATGTAAGTGGATACTGGGAATATGTTGAAAGTTACTGATCTGCTGGCAGGGCCTAGAAGAGATCTTGTGGAGTTTAAGAAAAGAGTTGTAATTTAGCTAGCTTTTTTTTTTTTGCCTTGATACTGGAAGTTTGAGACGGAATTGTTAATAAGTCCTGGTTTTGTGAAAGAATGACATGGATGTTAACATTACACTTTGTGCTCTGGGATGTCTGGTTAATTTCTAGTTAAATGTAGTGTTTATATAGGTGCTGCAGTATTATCTTGTGTCTATGCTCATTCTAGACTAGGGAGCGTGTTTGAGGACTGGTTCCACCCCCAATTCCCATGAGGGAATATATGAAGTTATATTTAAAAAGTGACAGTTCTTGACTTCCTAAATAAGAGAATGCAAAATTATTTTCCTTCTTTGTGCAGTAGTTTTACAGTGGAACTATGCTCCTTGAATATAGAAGAGAACATGTGAAAGAATCTGTCTTCTTGTAACAGCAAAGTGGCTTTCAGTAAAGGCAGGTCTGCCTTCATGTTTTTGGTTGCAGTCCTCTGAAATCCTCTGTGTTGCCTTTTCTCTTCTCGGTGGTTGTTTGGTGGTGTCCAGTGAAAGCCATCTAATTCATCAGCTGAAGGAGTTTGACAGCAGAGTTGTCCAGGTAAGAGGATCATCTGAATTGAATTCTGAAAGTGGATTGAAAACTGGCTTCACAGCCGAGCTCAGAGGGTGGTAATCATTGGGCCGAAGACTAGTTGAATGCCAGTAACTAGTGGTGTATTCCAGGGGTCAATACTGGGTCCAGTCCCATTTAAGATCTTCACTAATGACCTGGATGATGGGGCAAGTTTGCAGATGTCATGAAACTGGGAGGAGTGGCTGATACACCAGAGGTGGTGCTGCCCTCCAGAGGCTGGAGAAATGGGCTGACGTGAACCTCACGAGGGTCAGCAAGGGGAGTCTTGCACCTGGGGAGGAACAAGTGGGCACAAACTGGGACACGGGAGGTTCCCTGTGAACATGAGGAAATGCTTTTTTTACTGTGACTGAGCACTGACACAGGTTGGCCAGAGAGGTTGTGGAGTCTCCCTCCATGGAGGTATTCAAAACCCATCTGGGTGTGATCCTGGGCAACTGGCTGTAGGTCACCCTACTTGAGCAGGGGGGGTTGGACCAGATGACTTTCAGAGGTTCCTTCCAAATTCAACCAGTCTGTGGTTCTATAATGAGGAAAAAAACCCAACAAACCCAGTATGCAAATCATTCAGTAGAAGCTCTTGGAAATAACGAGGCAATCTACAGTTGCTTATAAAAAACACAAGGTGGCCTTCACAGAGTAAATGCAACTGGCAATGCAGGGTCTGAACTTTCTGAAGAACTTGATGGGAATGCCAATGCAGTGTTTGCTGTGTTGACTTCTAGGTAACACCTGCATGGCAGGGAGGTCATTCTGGCGCTTCATCTCTTCCTGGACTGATTTCTCACTCTTGTTCACTCTTATATCACTTGGGAACTGTTGTATTTTGAATTTTATCTTCCCCTTTTCGAAAGTGAGCTGTGAGACTGTCCGCTTAGAGTAGCTGTCATTTCCCTAGGGCAGGTTTCTAGGAGAACAAGGGAGTGCAGAGCAGCATCAATGCCACCGAGTCTGCACACGGCTGCAGTTTTTCCAGACACAGGAGCAGTTTGTTGGTACCTCTATGGCACTGTAGCAGTACGCTGTGGGCAAACGTTGCTCCTGTTCCATACAGCATCCTAGAAAACAAGGGTTATTCATTCAAGTCCGAGTGATGAGACTGTGCTGTGATACATCCTAATGATGTTTTGAACTAAGCTTGTAAACTGCTGTTTGGATTTTTTCATTATTTTTTTTCAAGGGGATTGAATAATTGGTACCTGTTTGTACTTTTATTATAGCAGCTATGTGCTTAATATTCTTGGTACTCAATCTCTTTAACTTGTGGATTAAATCCCTTTAATCTTTGGCTAATTTTTAACGTCTGCTTTTGAAGATCTTGGCTTTAATTCATGCCAAGCCTGTGGCAGACATGATTGCTAGTTCAACAGAAATGTCAATTTGAGAACAGATGTGTTCCTAGAGCACTTACATGGCAAGGAATCAATAGCAGTTTGTAGCTGGCATTGAGAGCCATGTGGTAGTGCTCTGGGAAGGGAGATCTCATTGCTGTTTTATTGTTTTGCGCTGCTGAATCAAGCTTTCTGTTAACTAGGCCTTGGTTTAGATCTCAGAAAAAAAAAAATCAACTGCAGCGTCACTTTCCACAAAGAAAATTCTGCTGGTTTCTGTGCTGTATTGTGCTGTTCTTAGCCTTCCCTGTCTGTGGAGCTGTGTGATCTGGAGAGAAAGGTCAAAATCTGATCTGACGGGCATTGTAGAGGTTGATTGCTCAAGTTGTCTGCCAGTAATGCTTCGTTAAATTGGTTCTGAACACGTGACCTTTCCTGACCAGCTCTGGCTTTTTGTTTGTGTGCAGGTTGTGTGTGGGCAGGACCACAGTCTCTTCAGAACCAAGAAAGGCACAGTCTATGCATGCGGATGGGGAGCTGATGGGCAAACAGGTAGGAGCTCAGCTCAGCTTGCGTTTCAGTCAATTGATGAATGTGCAAGCTCTTGAGCAAGTTCTTCTGATTCAGGGCTTGGGGTGTATATTTGTTGTGCGTGTGCAGACAGAAGGCGGCTGGTATGTTTCCAGCTGTGTGCAGATGTTCTCAATCCTCTTGTGTCACCAAACCGAGACAAACCAGTTTGTTTTTTAGAGGAGCTTTAGGATGCCACGCTGGCAGTCCAAGCATGCAGTCTGAGGAAAATGTGTCTCCTGTTTGAAGCTTATGAGGGACTGTGAAAGTAGCATGGGAAGGTTAGCTTCCCTGTTTTGTGCAGGCTTTTCCCTCCTGATTCTCATGTCAGGGTCTATTTTGCTTCTTTCTTGCTTCTTTTGAATGGACAGAGACCTCTGGCAGCTACTGCCGTCTGAGCATGGGATCTTTGAGCCCTTTGTTCTGGTGGCTCCTGCTGTCAGTGGACTTCAGTCCTACCTACTGTTTAGTCCTGCTGCTCCTGAAGCTGGGTTCTGCCCATGGTTCTCTAGTGTGGATGTACTGTAGCCTGTCTTGTTTGTCACCTACATTCTGAGCTCTTGTCCAGCCAGCTCTGTGCCATGTAACGTGTTTGCTTCCCAGCCTCTTTTGCTGCTTCACCTGCTGTTGTCTGAGCTGATGGCAGTGTGCTGTCACTCCTGCTTCTCCTTGCAGAAGAGAGGACACCGCTGGTTTGTGACACTTCACCTCAGTTGGGCTATCTGCCTAGCTTGGTTACGCTCTCTCAAACCCTTGGATCCATGCAGACAACAGAGACAAGGGCCTAGACTGTTTTCCAGGTGTGATTGTATAAAATTGTTTTGTTCTCTAGAGAGATAGCTTGGGCTGGTAGAACTGGTGTTTGTGGCTGCTTGTCCATTTGAAGCAGATAGTTAAGAGGTATGGACAGAAGGATTTATTGTGGAGGGAGAAAAAATCATCATATCTCTCTTTTTCCTTTCAGGTCTTGGACACTACGATATCACCAGTGTTCCTACTAAGCTACGTGGTGACATTGCTGGAGTAAACATTATCCAGGTCTCTTCCTATGGGGACTGTTGCCTGGCTGTTTCAGATGAGGGAGACGTTTTTGGCTGGGGAAATTCAGAATACTTGCAGTTGGCATCTGTCACAGAAACAACACAGGTCAGTTGGCCCAGGGGCATGTTTTTACATGTTTTGGTTCTGCTGCTGTGCATGGAGTTAAAAATTACACACTTTTCCCTGCTCTGGGTTCTTTTGACAGCAGTATAAATCAATATAAACTAATGCCACTAGCAAGCTGGTTTTACCTATGCTTACAAACCCAATCTGTCAGAAATGGTTGTATAGCTGTAGGGCAGTGTGTTTCCCAGCTATTGATAGGCAAAGGCTTGTGTCACCTCATCCCGGTTTGTTAGTGTGTTATAAAGGAAGAGTACACCCCGTGTTCTCCTTTCCCCATCCCATGGGGATCCAGCTTGAGTTCTTGTGCTGGTTTCAGGATAGGAATTAGCATTTTGGCTGTCTAATCTAGAATTTCGAGTGGTCCTGCTTTGGGCATGGAGCTGGTCCAGGTGACTCTTGGAAGTCCCTTCCAATCAACCCACACATTGATGAATTTTTCGCGAACAACCTTAGTAGGTTTATAGCTGAGTCTCAGACAAATCCCAGTGTCTCACAGATCAAAGGTTTTTGGAGCAAACTTATGTGGTGCAAAAATACAGTGCTGACTGGCCACTAAGCATTGTAGTACTGAGGTAATTAGGCAGCTGGTCTTCTCTTACAGTTAGTGTAGGAAATGGAGTCAGGGAATTAATTAAAACTCAAGCTATTCTTGGCAGAAGGCTAAGAGCAGACAATTCCATTAGTACGGCTTTAGTAAAATACGTACCTTTGTTTCCCTCCTGATGTATCCTTAATGTAGGGCTAATTACTGACACCTGTAAGGCCTAAAGACAATGAACAGGTGAAGTAGAACAGTAGTCTCCTGGCTGGCTGGAGGTCAAAGGGGTCTGAAGTGGATGAATGGCACAAAGCAGGTGTTTTAGTTACAATATAGACAAAGTCGAGATTGTGGAATAGCAGAGTTGAATATTATCTGTGAAATCCCAGGTCACTGTTTATATGTGTCAAGCCATGTAGGTTTTTGTTGTGTTGAACTGTACCGAATAAGAGTGATGTTCTTAGAGTGATTTTTTTTTTTTCCTTATTATGTTAAAAAATGCCACTGCAGACCAAATTTTTAGTGATCTTGTCCATTGTGAAAACTTGCAAATGTGCTCACCTACTGACTTTCCCATTGTATCTGACGTAGCCAGGGATATAAGCAGGCATTAAGCTGGCTTTGTTGCCAGGCTTTCCAGTGGGTAACTTTTTCCACTTTGTACACACTCTCAGCCTTAATGAATTTCCTTTAGTTCTGTTTTTAAACTTGGGACTTGCATTCATTGTGTTATTCAGGCACTAAAGGTTGGCTGTATCCTGGATCAGGAATTCAGCCTGTGTAAGCTCTAACCGGAACTAGAGAACAAGTGTCTAGTTTGCAGTTTATCTTGTCTCTAACAACTCTCATGCATCCTCACACAGGTGAATGTTCCCAGACATTTGCCGTTCAAGATTGGAAAGATAAAGGAGGCTGCATGTGGAGGGACTGGCAATATTGTGCTGACGGGTGAGTTTGCCTTTACAGTTGTCCTCTTAGTGTAGTGCCATGCAGTAGATGGATTTAACATCGTGGAGCGAGCATCTTGTTTAATGGAAGCAAGAAAGTTCTGTCTGTTACGAAGAAAGCTGGGAAACTGAGAAACCTGTGATTTAAGAATGTATCAGGGGAGTTATTTTCACCACTCGCAGAGCATCGCTTCTAGTATGTGCTGTTGTGAGCGCTTATGCAGACGAGAACAAGAGCATCGTTGCTGCTTGTGGTTCTGATCACATGGGCTTTGTGTGGCCTATAATGAAGATGGATATAGGGAGGAAGTAAGGCAACACTTGAGAGAAAGAAGAGCCCTTCAGACTCAATGCAGACCTGACATGTAAATAAATCTTGATAAACTAGGCTGGAAAGCAGAGAGTTCTGAAAAACAAACTCTGCAGCAGGCTTCGTAGCGAATGCTGCTTTAGATTGGCAGGGGAGCAGAGTCTGGAAGTCACTGAGTAAAAGAATGAGGGAGATCCTTCTACGAAGGATCATCTCAAGGAAGACGTTCATATATATGTATCTATGATACAGTTGTTGTGGTGACAGGACGTTTGAGCTTTTAGTGTGAAGGAAGCGGAGCTATCAGACACAGCAACTTACTCTGTCTTATGCTGTCCGACTGCTGCCTTTCCCAGGCACCCAGTTCAAGGCAGGACGCCAGGCAGAGCGACTGGCCCACTGCTGGTTTGGCTGTGCCTCAAAGGAAAAAGCGGTGATGATAAAACACTCAACCCCTGTCCCATCAGTCAGTACGCTGAAGTATTTTATCCAGCCCACGCTGTGTTGGCATTATTTCCCTGTGAAGCTTGATCTGCTTGCACAGCTTAGGAGGGGGAAAAAAAAAAAGGACATTTGGATGGGAATGCATTGTTTGCAAATTTTAAATAATCAAAAGGTGCTAGACTGCTTGGGGAGAAAGGAAAATATCCCTTTGGATCTGATTAACTCTTGGTCATGGCATGAATTTCACAAGCATAGACTTTCTTACAGAATGTGTTCTTATTGTAATGCAGAAGAAGGAAATGTTTTTGTCTGGGGATATGGAATTCTTGGGAAAGGACCAAACCTAATAGAGACAGCAGTGCCAGAGATGATCCCACCCAGCCTTTTTGGCTGGTCAGACTTCAATCCGGACGTCCGTGTTGCTCACGTTCGCTGTGGACTCAGCCAGTTTGCGGCACTTACAAGTAAGTTTCCAGTCCTACTGTCATGGAGAAGTCACATTGCTGTATTATTGGCAGTTAGTAGAAAAACAGAAAAAGCACCCATCTCTCCCTAAGCTTAGAGCACACTGGAATGCAACAGGAGGGGGTGGTGGCACTTTTGCGGGTGTTGGCATGGTTTCTAACATAGGTACTGCGCTAACTTAGGCTTTAATTAAGAAAGTGTTATTCTGCTCAAGCAAACAAAAAATTTTCTCTCAAATAGGAAGCCTGAGAAGGTTTTTTTTCATGTCCTCATACAGAATAAGTCAGTCAGTTGCACTTTAGAATCAGCAGGAATTTATGTGAAAAGTGAACAAACTAAAGCTGAATCTAAACTGGAGCTGGATGGCAGAGTTTCTTGGCTCTTCTGGCCAACTGAGTGAGCAATCTGAGGTGGGAAGACCCAGACATTTAACATGCAAAGGGTGCATGTTATATTAATATTCTGGTATGTACACCCTGTACTTGATACCAGCCTTTAAAGGAAGTTTTGAATTGAAAGCCTTTTACAAATGGGCAGCAGAGGGCAGCAGCACAGAAAACCCCGTACTTGGTAGTGAAAGTCATAGTTTACTAATGAAAAGTGTGCTTGGTCCTTCTTGGGGAAGTGGTTGGTATGTGTGACACTACCAGTCTGCAGGGTGCTTGTAACTGGTCTCCCACTGGTATTCAGGAAGTCTTAGGAACTGCATTCCAATTTAAATTGTACTGATGTTATAGATTATGTTTTGGTTGTCTCTGCTGTGGGGTTAATCTGAACACTTCTGAGATCTACATGTTTTGCTGAGGAGCTTAAAAGTCTCCAACTCTGTTGAACGCCGTCCTTTTTCTTTTCCCCAGTTGTCATTAGAAGGTCACTTATGTCGGGCAGCTGAATAACCAGTCCCCAGCTGGTGGTGTGGGACAGATTGCCTTGCTTACCTGTTTTGCTCTGGTGATAGCTGGTGCATGTCACCTCTAATTGCTTAACTTCCAGCACAAATTATTCACTTCACTACAAACGATTCCCTGGAATCTCTTCTGCTGTGCTCTTTCTTCAAATAAAATTCCAAAGCAAGAGCTGTAAGAGGGGGGAGCAGAGACTTGTGCCCAAAACTGCTTGTCCTGCTCATTAGACATCATTTTCCCCAAGCACAAGTACATTTATTGTATTTGGAACTGAACTCGATGGCTTTCATTCTGCAATGTATAACCCTTTATACTCCCAGAAGCACTGTAGCTGCACTTGTAGCATCACAAATAGAATTCTTCCTTTTTAATGACTCTACCCTATTTTTATTCTTTTTTTTTTTTTTTCCCTGTATAGACAGAGGAGAACTGTTTGTATGGGGCAAGAATCTAAGAGGGTGCCTGGGAACTGGAAGGATGGAAGACCAGTATTTCCCATGGAGGGTAAGGATGGTAGTATTAAGGCTGAGAGTGTATTCTTTAGCTAGTCTTTGTTATCCTGAGGATAAGAAATATCATTTGCTGTGTAGTTTTGTTGACTAATTTTGAAAGAACTGGAAGCCTGAGATGACTGCAGAACTGCTTTGTTTTCCAGAGTTCCTTGCATAGCCCGCTTGGGCATGGGGGTATTCAGTGAAGTTTTTTTTTGTCTGCTACTTCAGTATTGATTTCACATCCCAAAGCAACATCTGGTGCTGTGCCATCACATCTGAACATTTCTTATCTCCCTCCTGTCCACAGTCTTCTACCTGCTACCCCTTAATGCCTCTTCCCTCCCCTGCAAAGTAAACCACCAGTATTGGTCATCTGTGACCCAAGAGACTTGTATTACACATCTAAATGAGGTGAATGTTTTGGTCGTGGTGGTCAGGCTGTAGTGGCAGCAGGTCCACACGGCAGTGGGCTTCCTTCCCCTGCTCCTCTTCCAAGTCAAGGAGCTATGGTGGTGGGTCACTGGATTGACTCTGTAGTTACTGCAGGAGATCCTCAGTCACTGAACTGTTTTCATAGCTGTTTTGCAACACTTCCACTTCCTTGTCTCAGATGGTTCCAAGAGCCAGACGCTGTGGGTGTAGAAAGAGTCTTTGGCTCTGGAGTTGAGCACTCAGCCTAACAGATGTTCCCACTCTCCATGAAGGCCAAGTAGGAGAGGAGGGAGGCAATCAGTTGGACCACCCTGGAGTCCCTTTCCGTGTGTCTGAACTTGCAGTGGATGTTTCTTCAGCATGCTTTCTTCTTTTAAAAATGAACAAAAAAAGACCAACTCTGGAGCATTGCCTAAAATCACACTGCTTTGGCTGAGTGGAGTTTCTGAATTCACCAAGTGTGGCACATCCAAGTTTCCCCAAGTGTAGACATTGAGGTTTATGCTCCTTCAGACAGCCAACTCTTGTCTGACACTAGAATCATAGAGTGGTTTGGGTTGGAAGGAACCTTAAAGATCATCTAGTTCCACCCTGCTCTGCCATGGACAGGGACACCTTCCACTAGACCATGTTGCTCAAAGCCCTGTCCACCCTGGCCTTGAACCCCTCCAGAGATGGGGCAGCCCCAGCTTCTCTGGGCAACCTGGGTCTTACAACCCTCTGGGCCAGGGTCTTACAACCCTCACAGGAAAGAATTTCTTCCTAATATCTAATCTAAATCTCCCCTCTTTCAGTTTAAATCCATTCCCCCTCGTCCTATGGCTCCACTCCCTCATAAAGAGTCCCTCCCCAGCTTTCCTGGAGCCCCCTTTAGGTACTGGAAGGAGCTCTAAGTTCTCCCTGACAACCTTATTGTCTCGCTACTTTGGCAAAGTACCAAAGCAAGGGCAGTTACCAGGATACTTGTCTGTGACCTCTTGCCCTAGGACTGGTCATCTGTCTTCTCCCTTAGCTCTAAAGAAAAACTTGCATTTGTAGCCTCTGTTTTCCTTGAGGTTGAAGTCAGCTTTAAGTGAAAAAGCTCTAACTGCACTAGTGAGTGAGCTGCTTTAGGCCGAGCTGAGCTTTTGCCTTGTTCCCGTCCTTCCTGATGAGAGTGGAGTCAAATCCTTGTGGTGCTTGGGCAGATCCTCTGCCTGCTGTCTGGATTGCGCTCTTTGGTTGTGCTGTTTCTGCTGCTGAACAGATGGGCTGAGGCTACAGTCTCCTTGCTGTGTGCTGGTGAGCCCTCTCTTTCTGTCCTTCCAAAGGTTTACATGCTTCTGTGAAGGGAGACAGAGAATATTTCACAGCTCAATGCCCAAGCGTGGCTGGTGCTGAATCTTGCTTTGCCTGGGTTTTCAAGATGGCACTTTCATTGGTACAAGTCCCTGTGAAGCCAGCTGGTGTGTTTAGCAGAAGGAGGGTGAGAAATAGGAGACAGGGGGTGCAAAGAGCAAGCTTGAGAACTAATCCACTCCTGTGTGTCTGATCCAGGTGACTGTCCCCGGTGAGGTGGTGGATGTTGCATGTGGAGTGGATCATATGGTGAGCATGGTTAAGTCTTTTACCTAGTAATGCTGCTGGGCCTTGGCACTGTGCGGAGAAGATGGGGGACTTGGTGACGAGCTTCTTGGAAAGGAAGATTCATTCCATGAAGCCAAGTGACTGAGCAGAGACAGCCATAGCAGAGCCTAGGTGTGGTGTCATCTCTGCATCGTTGAAACACTCTGGTCTGGCTGCGGGAAGGAAGCACATTCCCTGAGAAGAATGGAAATGCAAGGGAGTGCTTTGGCCAGTTCGTGATGAGCTCCCAAAGAATCTGAGGCCCAGCCCGCAGCTGGTAAGTCTCTCTGTGCCTAAGGATGAAGAGCATCTCCCTCAGGGAAGACGACAAGGTGAAATCTATAGCCCAGGACACTCATTTATGGACACTGTCCCTGTCACCAGTTCTGTGGTGTCAGTGTTGGGCTGAGCCAAACTATTTCTCAAGGGAAAGTGTTGGGTTTTTTTTTTATATAACTATTTTTTTATGTGGAAGAAAAGTCCTGCTGGCTGTTGGAGTCCAGCACAGCTGTCCTGGGTGTCCACCACCAGCTGCACCCTGCCCAGGCCCTGTTCAGGCAGAAGCCGGATGCGCAGCCGGTGGCCCGGGGACAGTGATGTGCTTATCCCAGGCTGTGGCAGCCTTTCCTCCGAAGACTGAACGCCCAAGGAACACGTCTGTTACACTGGAAGAGTGAGAAATTGTTTGCAGGGGGAAAGTACCGTTAAATAAGACAGTGTGGAAAGATAAATCACAGGCTGTCTCGCTGCCCTTGCTGTGGAAGGACAGATTGATGGTGGCAGTAGCCAATCTTCTGTATTTATGGAGGCAGGCTGGAAACAAAGCTTCCTCTTTGCTGCTTGCGGGTCAAGTGCTTGCTCATCAAGTACTTCTGTCTTCACGTGCTGATCACAAACCGGTGCCTTTGATTTTTCTGGGGAGTCCCTGTGCTCTTTCTGTCTTCAGGGGTATGGTGGCTCCCAGTCTCAAAGAGCCCTTTAAGATTGGCCAGGCTTTTTGGCAGTGCCTGGAAGGGGAAGCAGAGCCTTGTTTCTTGGTACCTTCGTGGCAGAGAGGTTGTGGTGAGCGTGTTTAGGACATGGGAAGCTGATGGAGATGGGATGCAGCAGCTGTAGGTGCCTGTAGCACTTAGCAAATCTCACACTGGAGTGTGGGGAAGCTCTCTCTTCTGAAATACTGCAGACATCAGGCAGAGCTGTATGATTTCTCTCTGTGTGGGATACTTCTACTGTGTAAATTATTTTGGCAAAATCCAAGCTGATACATTTTTAATAAAGTGATTATGAAGTCTTTATCAGTAGTAATGGGAATATTCTTGAGCTTGACTTCACACACGAACTGCTCTGTCTTGCGCTCTGCATTTAAACTCGAGCAATTCGGTTAAAAGTGATGTGACAGGAAACCTCTTCTGTCGGCTGAGACACCTCTGCCCTGCAGGACTGAGCCCCTTGGAGGCAGGTACCGTATCCACAGGCCCAGGGGACAACATGAGTGCACGTTTTGGCTCCATTACCTGAAATTTTACATGAAATCTGTTGTGCAATCGCCAGAACTCGGAGGGTAAACTTTGCCTTGATGAAATAAGTCTTTAAGATCTTTGCATAAAATGTAGGAAAGGTTAAACAAAGTAATAGACAGAAATACAGACATAGACATAGAAACACAGAAATAGAGATATGTCCATGAGTTGTTAACATTGCTGTGTAACTGGTGTTGCAGTGGTGGGGTGAGGCAGAACAAGCAGAAGGCTACTGTTAAATTGTGGCAGACCTTCACTGCTGTGTTTCCAGAAGCTTTAGCTTTAATTTAGACTTTATTCTACATGCGACTTGAGCAACTTAAGCAGGCCAAATGTGTCTTGTTGGCCTCATGGGAGTAGCTATGCCCTTCTAACATGAGGAAACTTGTTAAAGCATTGAAAACAAATAGGAAAAAAAAACTATGGTAAGAAAAGTGTTACAAACAATTCTCTCGGTGGCTGTAGCTGTTTGAGGGGGGCTGTATGAGGGGGCTGGGGAACGCTGCAGGCTTTGAGCTGCTCGTTCACAACTGTGTCCTGATGCCACTTGGGGCTGGGCCTTTTGGATGAGAATTAATGCCATGTCGTACCTGGTTGTGTTGCAGTCTTGCTGTGCAATAAATTGCAAAATCTGTGTGTTAATTAGATGCCATCAAGGTCTTTAGCCCTAAGTAGAAGCGTTGTATGGCTTAATGCAGTGGGAGTATTTGGCTGTGGACATTCTCTAACTCGCTGTTTGGTGGGAACAAGGCAGAGAGCCTACGGTCTGGCAAACGGCAGCACTGACCCTTCTTCTGGTTAAAGGGTGTGTGTGTGTGTTGGGGAACACGGAGACAGGGAACGAGCTGGGTCCAAACATATTTGGAGATTGGTAATGGGGCTTTTGGATATAAGAAAACCTGAGAATGTGGATGAAACTGTCTGGGCCAGGCCCTAACTAACAGCATTCCTGTGGCAGCGCCCTTCCCCGTACTGCTCTGTATTTAGGAAATAACCAAGACAAATGTTTTCTTTAAGGAAAAAAGGCTCAGAAAATAGAAAAATAAATACATTCTTTCCCCTGCCATCTCTTACCTATCAAAGGCAGCCCCAGCCTGGGAGGTTGTGGTCCCCTGTGACCCATGGGCCAGGGTGGTGCGAGAGCCCTGCCTGGTGCAACGACCCCAGGTCATTACAGGTACACGCTGGAAGGCAACTTTGCATCATTTTGTCCTTCAAAGTACAGCAAATCAGCCAGCCCAAAATATACCTGCATCCCTAAATATACCTGCAGGGAGGGAGGGTGGGGGTGCAGGCCAGGGACGCACATGGGGAGCAGCTCAAATTAGAACTGAAATAACCTACTTGATTTCGCATTGATTAGCAAGAGTAATTTGCCCTCCAAACACCATCGCGCTGTCGGCTTTGGCTTAAAATAGCCTGAAAGTGCTGCAGGACGAGCCGCTGGCGTAGAGCCGTGGTCATGTACAGCTCCCAGCGCGGGGGAGCAGGGCTCAGACACCTTACCAGTGCCTGGGGGGGCTGCGGGAGGTCCCTGCCCAAATTCCCCTGTGCCAAGGGGCTGCCCACAACTCCCTGCAGCCACTGGGCTCCAGAGACTGGGCTCGTCCATCAGCAAACTGGGAACAGAGCACACGAAAGCCCATAAACCAGACTATTTTAGGCACCCGCTACATTACAGCGAACTCTTTTCTCTACAGGAGCCTTCAAAAACAAATGACTCAGAGAACTAATAATTAGCCTGAAACATTCAAAATACTCCTGAAATGATGCTACTTCGTCATGAGTTATCAGGAGCTATTTTTGTAGTGGGTTGTTTTTTTTTTTTTTGGCAAGGAGCTGGAGCCTCTCCCCCAGCCCCTCCTGCACAAGGGCATGAGCTTGGGCAGGTAAAGTTAAAAAAAAGAAGCAAAACTAATGGTAAAATCTTCTCGGTGTGTGCAGTGCTTTTAGTTTAGTGCCAGTTTAACAGCCCAAGTCCTGAGTATGTACCCTAAGACACCAGTTGCTTTTGTGGGTGGCTGTGGACAGAGCTGAGATTATATGGCAGTGCATGTGTTGCTTTTAATTTGTTCATTTTTGTTAATGGATTTAAACCCTGAAGGCAACGCTCTGCATTAACACTGCATCCCAGATTTGCAATCCCACGCTAAATTCTTACCTGGATGCTCTTACACTTGACCAGAAGAGTCAAAAATGGGTTACACTATGCTAAAAAGAAGATCTTTTTCCTGACTATAGTTTATGTAGACCAGCTGCTGCCCTTTAAACATCCATTATAAATTGTGATAACTGTGATGGGGTGATGATACAGCTCATTTCACTGTTTTTTTTCTCCTTGCGCACTTCAGCCGGGTTCCTCAGCTCCTTCTTGCTGAGAAGTGTGTGGCAATGGCACTGTGTGTCCCCGTTTCCTGAGCCTCGGCCAGCAGTGACCCCCCCGAGATAGCCCCCAGGGGATGAGAATTGGCCCCTGACCCTTTTGGGTTGCTGGGTGCGCATGATGCCCCACTGGGGTCTCTGCTGGGGCTCGCCAGGCTCCTGGTTGTCCCACACCCTTCTGTGAGCAGTGACAATTAAGCCTTGCTGGTGCACTGGTGGCATTCCACTGACTTATTTTAAAGGAACAGGAGGGGGCAGGTTTGGTGGCTCCCAGAGACCAGCTGCAAGATGGAGATGATGGAGGGGGGGGTACAACACACCCGGTGACAGGTCTGGGACACTGGAGGGCCTCGGGGACGTCTGCTGATGTAGGTGTATGTGGGCAAAGGGCACTGGTGGGAAAAAGGCCACTGGTTGAAAAAATGAGAGCTACATCTTATAGACAATGCCAAGCTCTGCTTTATTTTCATCAGTTTGATCAGTACAAAAGCAGACAGCCTATGTTTCACTTTTTATTCTTTTTCATTTTAATTAACACTTTACAAAGTACAAAATATACTGTCATTTATTTTGGAACATTAGGGATTTTTTCTTTTTTTTTTCTGGTTTTTTTTTTCTTTTCTTTTTTTTTTCCCCCCTCCCCATACAGTACATAAATCTCAGCTTTTCAGCATAAGACCAGCAAAGAAAACAAGCGTGTGCACTCGCTGGGAAAGCAAAGCCTCCACTTCTCAGCTCACCACGCTTCGTGCCCAGAGCACCATCCTCAGCTGCTGCCACCACTCCCTCTGCCCCACGGTCTCACAGTCCCCCTCGCCCAGAGGCTGGCACGAAGGCCACCGACACACCGTGTGCCCCTCCGAGCTCAGCTGGCGCTGCCCCACCAGCAGCCTCCCCACAGCATCAGCCTGGAGCAGGGGGTTCAGCACGAGATGGACCCCCCCACACCCCCAATCAGTTTGCATTAGTCTGGTAATTAAGGGTGGGGGGGGACGTGCATTTTTTTTTGCCCCCCCTGCAAAGGAAAGACTCCCCTGGAGAAGGGAGGAGAGGCTGCAGGAGGGCAGGCTGCCAGTGTCCCCAGCCCAACCTCAGATAGTCTGGTGGGTATCTGAGGCCAGAAGTGATATCTATCTCTAAAAATAACTTTTTTTTTTTTTTTTAAGAAGGTCCTAAAGATCTGTGTTTCCTTCCCCAGTTCCCCAGCGGGGCCGTTCCACACAGCTGGGGAGCAGAGGGGCAGACCCTGGTTTGAGCCCCGGGCAGTCTCTCTGCTCTCTTGGCAGGTCTAGAAATTCAGGTTAATGTTATGGCCATCCTGGGCACCGGGAGCAAATTTGGCTCCTTCTTAAGTCCAAAGAAAGAGGAGAAAGAGAGAAACGCTTAGTCTCGCTGAAGCCAGTAGAGATACTAATGGAGTGGAGACGCATCCTGGCTCTGGAGGGGCTGATCCTCCCACCCATCCAGCTCTGAGTGTGCCCAACACAGGGGAGGTACGGTGTAAACCTGCACCGTGACCCTGCAGGGTGACAGCTCGCTGCATCCAGCCCGGAGGAACCAAACCAAACAGCTGTCCCCACGCGCTGATGAGGACGATGAGGCTCCCTCCGTGGATGCTCCCTCCACATTCACCCTCCCGGGTGCCTCGTGGTGCCCAAAGAGCAGGAGATCTCTGAGGTGATGCTGCGGATGCAGAGCGTGGTCCCCGGGCACTGCGGCACCGAGGACACCCCAGATCCCAGCAGCACCAGGACCTGCTGGCACAGCTCAGTGGCAGGAGCGGGTGAGTGTGTTCACCAAACTNAGCTCAGTGGCAGGAGCGGGTGAGTGTGTTCACCAAACTGTAGTGTTACCACCCCCCCACCCCCCCAATTTTAGTGAAAACAAGGGGAGAGCAGGCGACCTGGGGAGTTAATAGAGGGAGGGAGACAGGCTCATCAGAGCATCCAGAGCTGGATCCGGCCCAGCAGCCTCCTTCTTCCCCTGCCTGTCCCAAGAGCCGTGGCCATCTGACCGCTCAGGACAACAGGACGAGTGTCCCCTCCCTGTCACTGCCATCCCCGGCTGCTGCAGAGGCAGCACGGAGGAGGAGGAGGAGGATGCGCTGGCAGAAAACCCAGCTGCCACGGTGCTAAAACAACCAGCCCCTCCTCAACTTCACATCTTGGGAGCCCCAAATCCCAGCCCGTGGCCCATGTGCAGGGGAGGGATGACCCAGCCACAGGCAGCGGGGACAGGGGACGCTGTGACACTGAGCACTGTCCTGGGTGAGTGCCACCCCCCTCCGCATCGCCCTGACCCGGCACTAACAGCACCCAAAGGCAGCTCTCACACCCCAGTGTCAACGGCCATCGGATCAGCGTCCCCAGTTTCAGCAGCAGCAGCAGGTTTTTGGGTAGAGGCCAGGCCAGCCCCAGCTCCAGCACTACCAGGGACACCAGAACAGACTCTTCCAGTGTCTCTGGGGAGCTGCAAAAGGACCCCAGCCCCAGGGATACGGATGTGCTCCTCCATTCCCCCAGGCTGCCGCTATCGGAGCAGTTCACAGATGCAGAGCAAAGACAAACCTGGAGGAGGCAAGAAAGGAGCCGGTGTAACTCGTCCCTGTGGGGCTGGGAGAGGGGACCCTGATGGGCAGGGTCTGGCAGAGAGCGAGGGCACGATTCATTTTTTTAATTCTAATGATTAAAACAAGCCCGAGGTCATCGAGCCAGAGCAGTGTCTGTTCCTAACAGTGAAAGGAAAAATCTGGGCGTTCCTACTGCAGAACCATCCTTTTATCACACTGAACCTCCCACCCCAGCACGGTCCTGCCCGCCCCAGAACAGCACCGACCCACACACCCCGCCAAGGAGAACACAGAGGTTTGCTCCCAGAAAGGAGACGGTCAAAATTCAGCCATTTCTTCAAAAATGAGACTAGTTAGATAGAGCCTACACGTGCTGCAGCAGAAGACCGGGGAGGCTGGATGGGAGAGCCCAGAATCCCCCGTGCTCGGGGCTGAGCCGCCGTGGGAAGGGTCCCCACTCGTCCCACCCCGGGGCAACACCACAGTTGCAGCAGCAAAGCCAGCTCTTTAGGTAATTTCAGTGACCTCAAAAATAATAATAATAATAAAAAAAAAAATCACAAAACTTGCCTTAAAAACAATTACAGGAAATAACTACAACAAAAGGCTGTGAGGTTTTTTTCTCCTTTGCCCTGTGCACATAACCCCCCCTGCCCCTTCCTTCTGCTTCCCACATGGCAAATGGTGATGGTTTCAGCTGGGATGGAGTTGACTTTCTTGCTGGCAGCTCTTTTCTGCTCCTCACCCCACCAGCGATGGGCTTTGGGGGCACAAGGAGCTGGGAGGGGACAGAGCTGGGACAGCTGACCCCAAGTGACCACAGGGACATTCTATACCATATGGCATCTTGGGGAAGAAGAAGGAAGGGAGGGCACGTTCACAGTGATGGTGTTTGTCTTCCCAAGTCTCTGTTAGGTGTGATGGGACTTGGCTTTCCTGGGGAGGGAAAATTAATTACTTATTAAACAAACTTCCTTTATCTAAACCCATGAGTTTTTCTTATTTTTCCGATTCTTCTCTCCATCCCACTGGGGAGGGGGAGAAGCGAGCAAGCGGCTGCGTGGTTCTAGTTGCCGGCTGGGGTTAAACCACGACACAAATGCTCTTCAGCTCTTCCCACCGACCACAAACCCGAACAGGAGGCTGCTGGTTTTCTTCAGCAGAAGGGAAATTCTCTCCGTGTCCCCTTCCAGCCGAGGGGGGTGACTCTGGGTGGGCAGCGAGGACGCGGAGGGCGAGGGGGCTCCGTTTGATGGGGCTGTATCTCCGTGTGTGACCTGTCCCCCAGAGCAGTCTCTTGCTGCCCCAAGCCTGGGGGCTGCTTCAGTGTGTTTCAGCAGGTGAACGGGGCTGAATTCCTCTTTTGGGGCCCAAAGGAGCCATCCCGGCAAGCGGGGTGCTTCCAGCAGCATTCCCACAGGGACCAGGGAATCAGGTACCTGCAAAACTGCATTTTTCAAGTTAAAAAAGAGCTGGTAGGAATCTTTTGGGTAAAAAAAAAAAAAGAAAAAAGAAAAAGCTTATTCCCGTAATTGCAGAAAACCTGAATTGCAGAAAGCTGGTTTCAAATCCTGAAGATGCTGAATAGCAGCAGAAAGGTGGGCAGAGCAGGGGGACCCCAAACTACAGCCAGCCTCCGACGGCATCTTCCCAAAGGCAGCGTGCAAGAGAGACACTGTCTCTGCCACATCCACACAGGGAGGGAAAAAGCAACCAGCCCCCTCCAAAACGAAGGACAAAAAGAGACCTTTTTTTTTTTTTGGCATCATTTTTTTAGGGTTGGGAGGACACGGGTAGAACTGGTGGGTGGGCCTGGAGAGGGACACTGATGGGCTCTCCCATGGTACAGGACAGAGCTAAGACAGAGAGGAGCAAAGTGCTCCCGCTCTGCTCTCAGAGATATTCCAGTATTTCCATCCTCCTGCTGGGCAACTGTCCATCTCCAACCAAAATCCACCACATTTCATTTACAAAATTCTGCAGAAAGTTTAAAAAAAGGATGTAAAACCCTCCAAAAGCCAAGGGAGCCCAGGCAATTAAGGGAGCCCGCTGCTTTGCAACCACACCAGCAGTGGCCCATCTGGGCTGGCCATGCCACGCTGGAGCCGGGTGGCCAGGGCAGGAGATGAGCGGCCACCATCCCACCTCGGCTGGAAACCTTCTGGGCTCCCAGCTGGGAGCGGCACAGGGAATCTCCACCAGGGAATTACGGAGCCAGGAGAAGCACTTGGATGTAGCTGCAATTACAAGGTAACATCCAGCCCTCAGCTTCCGTTTACAAATTACCTTCCCAGCCTGCAGGAGAAATGGCTGGTGCTGTCTAGAGAGACCAAGGAAGGAACATCTCGGCCACATACGTGTTCCAAAGACGTATGTTTCTCTGCACATTCACACCCTAAAATTAAATCTACTTTGTTTGATACATACTTCATTTATTTCCCCTGCTTCAAACAGGGGCTGTGCATCACCCCACGCTCACCAGAGCTTCTCAGGGGGTTATTGCTGCTCAGCCTCCAGCGCACGGCCCGTGTTGCAGAACCCAGTCCTTTCCTCCACCCGTGCTAATTAGAGCTGGTGTTTCAGCCACACTGTGCCTCCTGAGGGTTAAATAGAGAAGGAGGCCGAGGGATGGCAAAGCAGGGGCTGAAGAGGGTGCAATAACTCAGGATTCACAGTCGAGTGTTTCCCTCCTTGTCATGACTCTCGCAGGGGATGCGCTCAGAGCGTTTCGGTACCGGCTCGGAGCTCGAGGATGCCCCAGGGACAGAGCTGGCCCCTGACACGAGAGGTACAGACAGACAGACAGATGGACGTGCTCATGGGGAGAAGGCATCTAAACCTGGAGGCAGCTCTGCACATCTCGGCCAGTGTAAACACACCCCAGCACATGCTATAGAGCCTAAATACTATTTGGTGAAGGATTACTGGCTTTTACTCTCTAGCAGGTAATAGAAGTTTAATGCAATGCGATGTTTGCAGGCAGGAGTGGAACAGGTAAGTGAGATGCCTTAAGCTCCTTACTGGAGTTGTCCACAACAGCCTTAGTAACAGAGAGAAAAAAAACCCTCATCAGAAAATGATTTCTTGTCCATCACCGAACGCTGCTGAGACACCTTCACTCAGGAGCTTGGGCTGAATGAAGAATTTCCCTCTTGTCATTAGCAGAAAATAGCAATTATCCAGTGCCAAGACAGGACCATTTGCTCTCACTGAGCAATGGCTGCGCCAACACAGGACTCAGCACCATCTACTCAGGTCACTGACCTCTGAAGTAGGGAGTCTGAAGACCTGGTGCTCTCCAACAGTGTCTTCCCGTGGGTACACAGACGGGAAAACCCACAAGGGTGTGACTAACCCTCTGGCCACAGCGCCCAACACCACCATCACCTCAAAACACATGGTCACACTTGGAGGCTTTCCCCCAAGAAGAGGTTGAGCATCTGAAGATTTTCTGACTAGGGGGGGTTTGGGAGGGCTCGTGCCACCCTCACTGGGATGGTGCTACCGGGACAAACGCATCCCCAGGGGGTGACTGGGCTGGGCAGGGAGAGGAGATCTGGAAAAGAATGAAAACGCTTTTGTGTTCAACGAACAACAGTGAGGAAACCTGCATACATTCACATTTGCACAACTGAAAAAGA
>JAHREE010150357.1:0-14698 GCA_033628505.1 Tringa tobata | reverse complement strand
TATATTTTCTTCAGGTACCTGCAAGAAAAGAAAAAGAAAGGTCACGGTCAGCAAAAGCAGGGGAGGGACGACAAGGAAAGGAGAAGCAGGAGACGGAACCAGAACAACCCCAAGGAGCCAGGTACTTTGCTGTTGGACACCTGAGCTCCCCTGAGAAAGGACTCCATCTACCAGAGACACCCTCCGGTTCAAAAGTGTTGACCCATGGTAGCCCCAGGAGCAAGCATTGTGAGATCTGCCTGGTTTGCTGTCCGTATGGTGTCTGCTGGTGGGGAGGCAACCGTTTTGGGGTTTTCCTTTCCTTCTGTTCTTCCTCTCTGCTCCTTTCTCTCCCTTTTGTTGGTGAAGCATTTCTACATCAGGAGCTCACCCATGCGAGGTGCCTGTGCTGATGGATTTATGTGGCTGTCTAAGGGCCCCATTAGGCTCTCCAGTGAATCCTACAGGGTGGAGACCTCACCTGGAATACTGTGTCCAGCTCTGGAGCCCCAGACATAAGAAGGACATGGACCTGTTGGAGTGGGTGCAGAGGAGGCCACAAAGATGCTGGGAGGACTGTGAGGACAGGCTGTGAGGACAGGCTGAGAGAGTTGAGGGGGTTCAGCCTGGAGAAGAGAAGGCTCCAGGGAGAACTTAGAGCTCCTTCTAGTCCCTAAAGGGGCTCCAGGAAAGCTGGGGAAGGACTCTTTATGAGGGAGTGGAGCCACAGGATGAGGGGGAATGGGTTTAAACTGAAACAGGGGAGATTTAAACTAGATACTAAGAAGAAATTCTTTGCTGTGAGGGTGGTGAGAGCCTGGCCCAGGTTGCCCAGAGAAGCTGGGGCTGCCCCATCCCTGGAGAGGTCCAAAACCAGGTTGAACGGGACTTTGAGCAACCTGGTCTGGTGGGAGGTGTCCCTGCCCAGGGCAGGGGGTGGGACTAGAAGATCTTTAATGTCCCTTCAAAAGCATCCTAGGATTCTATGAAGTCCATACACAAAATTATCAGTGAGTGTCTTTTCACGCTTACTGCTACTTGTAACAGTAAGAAGATGCAACAGTAAGAAGATGCAAAGGATCTCAGAGCGACTGTCACTGGTAGAAAAGAATATCACAAGCAAAGCTACATCAGACAGAAGAGAGGAGTCTGACCCCTACATAAACTCAGAGACGACCCTCGGGGGACAGGCAGCTCACAGCTCATGGAAAGTGGAAAGGGGACTGAGGGAAAAATAAATTATCTGTGAGCTGCTGCAAGAAGCCAAAATAATTTGTGTCGACGTTGAAGAAGGGTCCGTCTCCTCTGTGAGGTATTTGAGTCCTTGGCCTGGAGCACAATACCTGGATTCACTGGACACCCTCCAGAGCTCAGACAGTGGAATACCACTGGACTGTGATTTTCTGCTGAGCTTTTAATGAAACTGAGGTAAAAAACCCATGAGAAATAACAAGAAAAACATTCAATTTTGCAATGGGAAGATGGAATAGGAGTGGCAAACTGTGATGATGTGTGAACAAAAGTCAGCTGGGAAAGGAAGAAAATAATCTTAAAACATACAGCAAATTTGTCTGGGTTAGGAAGAAAACCCCAGGAAACCTCCACCGTAGGAAATGGGACTTTGAGACAGGACTCTCCACTGCCTCCTCTCCACCATTTTTCCCAGAACATTGGACGAGGCAGTGGAAGCAGCTGTATGACTCTGCCTCTCCAGAAGATAATGAGAGAAGACATAGGAACGAATTTTGCAAAACACATCTTCTTAGCCAGCCCCAGCCAATGAAGAGCAGGTCTCTCCATATCTCCATTTCAGTGCAGTACCGAAGCAGGGGACAGTGGATCTGGCCAGTTCTGGGCCACTGGCTCTGACCTGCACCAACCCACCTCCTGACTTAAACACAGAATCCCCGACTCCCTTAACGTCAAGGAAATGGCATCAATCATACTGCAAATGTTTGGGCCAGGTTTTATCCAGGACAGATTTTGATTTGTAGGACACGTCCTAGTTTGCCATCAGTGGAGAAGTCCTACCCCTCTCAAAAGAGCCTACCCCAGGGCAGCTGGTGCAGTATGTTCACTGGTCAGCTAGAGGGGAGAATAAAGCATCTATCATGAAGGGAAAAGCAAAGCTCCAAACCACGTCCCAGACATAGCTTCAGCCTCATTAGATGCAGAATGCTGGTGAAGAAGAGGAAGATACCTCTGAGCATGAGGCAGAGGGAGCTGAGCACCTGGAAAAGGGACTCTTCTCTCTTGCTCTCTCTAGAGGGAGCTGGAAACCTCCACTCTCTCCAGCCCAACCTTACGTCACCCAGGGGACACCACCAGAGACCTGGAGGTTCCCACCTCAGCACTGCCTCCCACAGGGATTTCTTCTCAAGCACGGGTTCTGATTTCCAGGGCAAACTTCTACAGCTACAGCACTGCAGTAAGATCTGAGTATTAAGACCCTGCTCAAATAAAAAATTAAGCAACAAAAACACTTTAAGATGCAGAGGAGAAAGAAGATGAGGTCAAAGGGAACAACAAGCTTTTATAAAGCACTCTAAATTGTTGACAACAAGTACTGAACAACCTTAATAAAGAAAGGGAGGATGTAGAGAAAGGATTCAAGATGCACTTAGACCTTGAGAAATGTCACTAGAAGTCAAGGTGTCTGGGTAGCGAAGTTAAGGAAAACATGACAACATCTAGGTCAGGGTCTTAGCCAACAAAACCAACGGGGAGCCAGGAAGCAGAGAGCCCAGCCACCCCTCCCACAGCAAAGTCAAGCAACGCAGGGCTTGAAATCCACCTTCCACGTGGGGGAAGGATCTGACACCCTCCAGATAAAAAAGCTTTTAAAACGGTAAGAAAAGAAAAGAGCAAGTAGCAAGGAAAATGCTGAAATACTGATTTGAGGAAGGAAGATCTGCAGATCTTAATGCATGGCCCAAATAACACCCCACCAGCTGCGGGGAGGCAGGGATCTGCCGGGCTCAGATACAGCCGGAGGAGACGCGGTTGAAAGGGGAGCTGCCTGCAGAGTCATCACAATCCTACAGCACAAGTTTTAAGTGAAATATCTATTTTAACTGACGGGGCTGAGCCCTCCAGACAATTAGAAGCACTCTGCACCTTGTGCCCTGCACAGAAAGCATGCACCTGGGCCCACAGCAACAGGCAGGAATGCGAGGCAAAGCTAACAGTATTGATTTTAAAATGGTGTTTTATTAGCTTATCTTATCAGCACAGTTAATATTCAAGAAAATAAGACAAACACATAAAACACTTTGACCTTTGCTATCTGGAAAAATATTTGCTTTTACTCTTTACACACATGACCCACACGCTGCAAATGGTTCACACCAACTGTGAAAAACCGAAGTAATTAGCTGAAAAAAACCCGCCTTGAACTCACTGGAGCTTTTACAGGTAAAAAGTAGAGCCTGGGCAGTGCATTTACAGTGATGAAAGGAGAAGTACAATGCAATAAAGGGCACGTTTAAGAAAAAAAACCCACCCAAAACAGAAAGCAGCTGAGTTTTGTTAGCACATGGGCTACTGACTCCCTCCCTCAGGACTTGGGGAACGGCTCCAAGTCAAATGCCATCCTGTTTGTGGCTACAGACGTAATAATTATCCCTTTTCAGGGAAATCCCTCATTTTTGAGGGTGTCCTATGCAGGCAGGGAAGAGCAAAGGTCGGCTTAGTGCCTGGAAGGTAAAATATCCACCAGTATAAAAGAGAAGAGAGCTCTGTACGAAGGGCAAGCCCCTCACGCTGATGACTCTGCTGCAACTGCTACGGGGACTCATGAAAACGATCATGGCAACACCCTCCTCTGCTTCAAAATCACCTCCCCTCGCCGTGCTGCCAATTACTGCTATTTTATCAGAGGCCCACACCATGAGGAGGATGATGCAGAGCTATTCAGGCCTCACAGATGGGTCTCAAAACACAACGGTTAGCGCCATGTGGGTACCAGGAGATGAAGGCAGGGGTCTGGTACTGGGACACTCTCCAGAATAGTTCCCCCACACAAAGGAACCCTCCTTGGAGCCTGGAGCCTCTGACTACGCTTGCAGGAGAACACGGAGGGTTTGTGGCTGTTTCTAATAAAAGACAGTGACGCAGTGGAAAAGTCTGCTCGGGGAGGTATGAAGTCTCCATCGTCACAGGTCTTTAAGGACAGAGACCAGCCCTCTGCAAGAATGACACTCCCTAACGCTGTTTTGCCCTGGGGTAGGGCTGGGCTTGGTTCAGGAGCTTCTGACCCAGGGCAGGGACAGCTAAGAGACTGGAGAGAGGTATCTGCTAGGCTACCTCAGAGCCAAAGCACCCCAACAAGCTCTCCAGATGGGAAATGATGTTCTCATCACGAGTTTTCTCCCAGGGAAAAGACCTCCCCTATTTCAAAGAAGCTGTCTTGATACTCACCAACGCGTGATCAAACTTAAAAGTACTGATGTAGTAGGCTGGGATGTCGGCTGCGGCCAAAGGCTCAGAAATCTGAGCGACAATTCCACATTCATCTGCGGGGGAGATAAAAATCTCAGTCACTGTCTGAAGGGCACCCAGCAGTCTTGCAAAACTCCTGGGTCTCGCCAGCTCCGTGCACGTATAGGAAGGAGTTTGTCTTCACAAACTCCAATCAGAAGGGAGCTCTGTGGTAAAGCGTGTTCTTTCACACAGAATCAGGCTCTCTGGGCCACAACGACAGATTGCACACTTGATTTTATCGACTTCTTTTTGTTATAGAGAAATGTAAATCCCCCAAAGGCACAAAACATTAGAACTGGAATGATTTTCAGGGGTCCAAAGAGAGGCAATTGATGACATTCAGGAAGGAAGCACCTAAGAGAGTCTCATATACCCTTAACCTCTGTTTTTCTCTTTAATTGTTGCTATTAAACACTTTGCCCTGCATCTCAGAGAGAAGAGATGCTGACCCGCTGGTTGGCCTGGACACACGATTGGTTCCCTGACCACAGCCCCTGAGACAGGATTTCACACCACTTTAAAAGGTTCATCTGGCCTGTTCATTGCAGATCAACCGCACATTGTTTCCAGACAAATCTGAGTTTCCCTGTTCCAAATTAAACATTTCAACTTGATTCTAAAGCTAACAAATTTAAACAGCGCATATTGAGGGGACTGGCAGGTGTCCTGATGTCCCATCAGTGACATGTACCACCCCATTTCTACATATTTTGCCTCTAAGATGCATAAAGATAAGGTGCAAGAAAATCTCCCTCTTGCTCCTTTGGCTTGCCTGGCATAGAAGTAGCAATGAAATAGAAAAAAATGGCCAAACATTTTTCAGAAATATTCTTGAAGCCTGTGTTTTGTAACTGTTTCAGAGACCATGGGAAGGAGCCCCAGCGTTTTCTGAAAATCAGGCCTTTGTTGCGGTATTGAGATTGGACTCCTTAAAATTACAGGGGATATAAAAATAACAAGAACACTTCTGCAGATGTGAAGCATTTACTCTGTGTTACTTAGGTCCAATATTCTTTTGAGTAGAGAAAATATTTGCAGCACTGGATGTGAAACGGGTCTATGAATAGGTCTCCCACTTGGGCTGCTATAAATCTGTATTAAACCTCCTAAAGCCAGAGAGCTGCCCAAGGACTGCACTGGAGTATGACAATGCTTTCCAACCACCGAGTTCAGTGATCTACAGTGCATTCCCATGCCATCTCCTCGTCCACTTTTTAAACAGAGACCCAGCTGCAGCTACCCCCAAAGTCCAGCAGATGAATGCAATTTAGATGGAGCTGTCAAGCATGCAGCGCTTTTAAAAGTATATTTAGAAGTCTGACTTATTAGGCAGGAGTCAGGCTCCTCCTGTTGGAAAATCTCAGCTTGCAAAGTCATGTTAAGCTGCTGCTGGCTCTTAAAAAGCCTCAGATGGATTTTTCCATCATTCTTGAAGGCCCTGAGGCAAGTAACTACCTGCACACCAACTGATCCCCCAAATGTTTACCTACCGAAGCCAAGAGGCTGCCCACCAATCCGCACCATCTTCCAGAGTTCGCCAGATGCACTTGTAAACAACAAATTATTAGGAAATCTGTAAAAGAAAAGGAACACCAAACGTGGCAATTAAAACACAGCAGCGTGTCAGATTCTGCCTGCGGGGATGCTGCTGCTCCTGTATCCCGGCGCTGCGTGGAGTCAGCAATAGCTTCGGCGGCAGCAGCTCGGTGAAGCTGAGAAAACTCCAGGCTGGTGGGATGGATGGACCTGCCTGTCCCTCCAGATGTCCATGGGAAATCGGTGTCTGATATGGGAAGTGTGCACAGAGGCCTGGAAAAAGATTCCTAAGGAACAGGCCATGCCCCAGCTTTACAAGCATCGAGACCATTAATCTGAAGGCTTGATTTCAGACACATTTAGAAACAGCGAGGGACAGAATACGTTCCACACCTACTGCTCTCTTAGGCACGTGAACCACTGGGTTTGTGGCTGAGCATCACCAGTGCTTTTTTCCATACCTTCTCTGGGAGGTCCCTGGGATCCCCGCAGAGATCCCCATTTCTTACCAGGGGAAGGAGAGCAGTGGTGAGAGGTAAGAGACGTGCCCAAGGTGGTGCAGGCAGCCCATGAGAGATGGCATTGGCCACATGGGTTCCCCAAGCACCAGGCTGTTGCTCCAGCCCTCCAGCCTCTCTTGAAGGCAGACAGGTTTACTCCAATGAAGGTCAAAGAAACTTTCAAGAGGGCAATTAATAGTTGGCAAAACAAGTCCCTGGGGCAGGCAAGAATCAAACCCAAACACTGTACTGTGTGTCAAAAGCAAATCTCCACGCTGTATCTCCGCGCAGCATCCTGTCCAGCCTCCAGACCTCAGAGACTTCTGCGACTCGAGGCTGCAGGAGTACACAACACACAAACAGGCTGAGATCTGCTCCCTGGCTGACTTCCTCCTTGCCAGAACAAACGAGTCATGGGCTCCCGCTGCACAGGGATGACTCAGTTCGTTATCATCACAACGAGACTCCGCACCAAGCCCAGCCATGTGTAAAAGCAAAGCGGGAGGACAGCATCACTGACATCCCCACCCTACTTTTGGCCTTTAGCAGTAAAACCTCAACCACGTACACAGGATTTTTTTGGGCTTTGCTCTTAAAAACACAACTAATGAACAGCGGAATAAAAATGTCAGAATCGTTTTGATCCAGTGTCCCTCTTTCAGAAGGGAGATAACCCTACATTGGCTTGTGGTTTCACTGAGGGCTTGGACAGACAAGCCCAAAATTCAGGAGCTGGAACTAACATGCAAGACTTGACTCAGAAAAGTTGCAGGGTGTACAGGAACGTGATACCCACACAATGAGGCTCCCAAGAATTAACACGGAGGAGATTAGGCTGCTCCCTGCTCCTTTGAGAACATCCCAGATGCTTTTTTTGGGGCCAGGAGACCCTAAGAGCAAAGCTCACCTCTGCTGTGTCTGGACATCCATGACCAAGGAGATGTAACCCTCAATGAGAGAAAAGGAGAAAAAGCGAATATGTCCCGAGTCTTCGTTGCCCACCACTGAGTCTTTTACTCTGAAGAAAGAGAAGAGAACAGCATTAACTGTGGTTAAACTAACAGAGGAAGGCATTTAAAGCAGATATAGCCAGTGAAATGAGATATGTTCATACACTGACTTAGGGAAGTGACACTGAGTCCTGTCACGTTATACTGTTTTTCATTTTTCTGATTTTGAAGGGGCAAAAAATGCCAGTCCCAATGGGCAAAACTCTCCCATCCCTGCCCCAAGGTCCTCTCGCAGGAGGCTGTGGGCCAGGAGCTGCAGGCACCAACGGGCAGCCGCACATCCTCCGGTCACATGTAGATATGCAGCACATTGACCACATTGCTCCTCTTAGCTCAAATATGAAAAGGCTCAGCTTTCCAAAGCCAACGGATGTCTTTGGGCACCCTCCATCTCCTACTTGGCTTCCACCTGCCAGGACAACCCTCTTGAGCCTGTGAAACCTCCCTCCCCAAGCGCAGAGCACCACAGCAGCATAAGGCCACAGCAGATCCCTGGGCATCCTGGAGGATCAAGGTGAATTTGTGCCTCCAGACGCCAGCGACACCTCCCCCAGGAGCCCATCTCCCCATGGGGACCTACCCATTGGAGTAAAACATGACATCCATTAGGAGTGTAGCAACAGTGGGAAGGGTATCTGGATCCAGGCTGGTGACGCAGAACATATTACTCGGACTGGAAAGGGGATGAATGACAGGCCTCTGAACTGAAAGAGACACACACAGACACACACAACTATGAAGCCACCTCTGCAGCAGGTTCATGTCCCGCCAGATGTGTTATCCATGCATCAGCAGCAGCCACAGAGAAAAATGACAGTGTTTGTAAGAAAATTCCTTATTCCTGAAGCCCTGCTGGTTCTCAGACAGGGAAGAGGAGGCCCTGGGGACAACCTGCTCTTGTGACATCCTCTCTGGAGTAGAGGGTGAGATCATCCCCAGTACTCTGCCCTGCATGGGGCACTGGTCACCTCCCTGCTCGTAGGGGCTTTCAGGCCATTGGGTGCATCCACGTGAGACAAGGGGCAAGCTAAAGGAGGTGGCAACACAAACTGAAAAGTAGAAATAAATTCAGGCTCCCATCATTGAAAATGCAGGGCTATGGAAGGTATTTCTCCGGCTGTGCTGGCAGTACACCCTCTTTTCCCTCCCTTCTGGGGGTCTATTTTGCTGTAATACCTACAAAAATTAAAAACCAGCTGACATGCAGCAGCTTGGCAAACATGTTTGCAGCCAGCAGCTGAGAAACAGCCTAGGGACGCACACAACGCAGCAAACTGCATCCCTGTGCATAATCAACGTGCCTTTCATTGTGCCCTTCCTTCACGCTTTCTGTATAAGGCTCGTTTTCTTTAACAAGATGATTTATAGCTACCGAGTGACGAGGCTGAGTGGCACTTCATAATAACTGATCTATGCTTTGTTTGGTTACGGGCGCAAAATTACACACAGGTGTGTAGGTAAACATATGTATTTAAGTAGCTCCTTTTCCCGATTGTGCCCTTTGCTTGATGCCAGTTCCTCTAGACTGGAAACATCCCGGGGTTCTGTACAGCCCTGGGCTGACAGTGGCCTTGATCCTGATGGTGCTGAAGTGTGAAAGTTGAACAACAATATTCTCTGTGCATCAATCACTGAAATACTTAAACAAGTTTTTATATAAGGCATTTTCCTTTGAAATGTTGAAACCTGGAAGTATGGGCTACAGATAACGCTGTTTCTGCAACTGAAATGAATTGCAGGACCTTCTGTCCTACGAAAGGCATGTTTTCCCCATAGATGTGAAACTAGCATGAAAAGGCTCAAATTCAGCAAAGCTCATCAGCATTGCTCACAAAGTCAAGCACCTACTCAAATCCTTGGGTGAACTGGGATAGACTCAGGCGTGTGTCGAGATGGTTTTTCACCTTACAACAGGACAAACATTCACCAAAACGTTGAAGGAAGGTAGGAGGCAGACTTTCACCCCCACGTGTCATGGAGAACGACTCCCTGGCAAGCTGAGCCCATGCTGCTCCTTACCCAGTTTTGGTTTGACAAATCCATTTGTTATCCCAAGGTCATCGGCAGCCACCGTCTCCCCGTTCACTACTCTGAGGATGGTGAACTCAGCAGCCAGCGTGTGCATCACGAAGGGCAGGTCTCGCTCACGTACCTGAGGTTGACAACAGGATTAGCTCGTGAGGGTGTGCACCAGGAGTGAGAATACGCTGCAGCGGAGGTCACGTACTCTCAGGGCACAGAAAAGCAGACACATCACTCCTGCTGGAGCCAGCAGGTGCATAAGGATAATTATCTGGATGCGTGTCTGGAGAAGCACATTTGGTGATACCACTGCAACTATCAGGAGGATTAAGCATCACAGTGCTTTTAGGACTGTGGAAAGAGCGTGGAGACTTCTAAGAGGGAGAAATTTCACCTCTTTTCCAGCATCCCTTCAAGAACTCAGCACTCCCTCTTCTTCAGCCTTGTTTCCTAAGGAAATAAAGCTTATGTGGTCGTGCCCTGTATGTATGAGTGCATACACAGGTGTTTGAGACAGAAAGAAAGTCTGTGTGTCTATCCCCAAAACAACTTTAGAGCCTCCTGGTCATCATCAGCCAACATGACAGCAGACACTATTTTCCTCTAACTCTCAGAAAACCAGTGCCTGAGTGACAGTGGGAAATGCTGCCAGTGCCTCCATTAAGGGAGAGACTGTAGTGTGGGCTCAGCACTCTCATTAGACACCAGATAACCCCTGCCAACAAATGCCTCATCCCATGGGAAAAGCTCCTGAGATGTCAGAGAGCCCAACTAGAAATCACAGAGCTCTAGGGAAAGCAGACTTTGGTACTTCTGCTGCTCCTCAAACAACTTGTTCCCAGAAAGGCCACTAAAACTGCCCAACTGAGCATTCATCTGGGGGCAGATGATTCTGCCTGGTCTTCTCATGTCCTCTTACCAGGATGAAGTCCGTCTGATAGGTGGAGAGCATGAACACTGAGATGTTTTGGTCAGCTAGGGGTGCTATTACTGACTTGGCAATTTTGGTCACTCCGATGGGCTGGGAGCCGGAGAAGCCACCTCCGCCAGACACCACGTTGAGGGCAAGCCATGTCGCATCAGCCACACTCAAGTGTTCCGAGGAAGGGAGCTCTGCAAAGAGAGAGAAGGGGAAGACAGAGGTTTGTTTTAGAGGCAGAGGAAGCCATGTCCACCCTCTGGTCCCTGTGTGGTTAGCACAGACCTCAGTGCAAGGAATGAGGTGAGCCCACTTATCCAGCCAGCCTCCTTGGGCCCCTCATGCTGCTTTGCAGGTTGGTCCTGTGCTGCTTTTTAGATATACTGATTGCATCAACTCCCACTGCAGGACTCATACAGGTTTTCAAAGACAACACAGGGAATTACACCAACCTCAGCCATTCATTCGGATGCTGGTGACCAGCCCTGCTGACTTCCCCCTGGGGAAACAGCCTGAGGTCTTTGACTTAACTTGAATCTCCTCTATCGCACAATGTCTCCAAATACTTGAGCTTTTCTGGTCTCTTTGGTTTCATTTTTCCTGCCCTAAACCCAAATTTTGTTCTCCTGGACTTGAGATAGAGTTTGACAGAGCAGCCTGGGCGCTAGCCCAAGACTTGGGCGGTGCAGAGCAGGTACCCTATGGATCTGTGGGCCACTGCCTGCAATTCTAAAGCAGAAGACAAGAGGCACAGAGCTCTGTAAGGGATGGATGGTGTAAGGTATACACTAGAGGTTACAAGCTGATCACATACTAAGATAATGGAAATCTTTTTAAGAATAACCCCAGTTCCATTCCATTTGCTTCTAGTCTATTGTCATTAAGCAGTTAAAAATCTGCAGCTAAACCATTTAATACAAATTATTAACTGCTTTAAAGAAACCTTAATGTATTAGCCGCCCGTAAAACCAGACACAGACTCTGGAATGAAGGCATAAACTTCTCCAAGATTCTCTGGACTTTGGATTTTGGTTTGGCAAATTCTAGAAACAAACAGTTCAGATCCAGATCCAGACTTACAAACTCATAATCCCAGTTGAATCTACTTGGCATGAGGAACCTGACCTCAGATGCAGATCCAGCCGGCAAAGACACGGCAGAGGTCCCAGCGGAAACCTACCCGCGTTGCTCAGAGGTTAGAAGCAGCCCAGCCATCTGAAAATATAAACCTGCTCCAGCAGCCAGCCCTGGCACCGTACACAAGCCACTTTTCCTACTCTGTCCACCCACCGCTGGCTCCCCCATACATATCCTTTCCCTCTCCTTCAGCGAGACCTTCGGGAGCTGTTTCTGTGCAGCTCCAGACACCATGTAATAAATCCATAACCTCCCACCCCCCCGGCTCCCCGGGCACCGCTGCTGCGAGACAACGGCAGCGCTGGAAACCCAAAATGAACTGAATAACAAATACTGTTCATTTTGCTCTCCTCAAGAACCTCAATTGTGCGTGGCATGAAAATAACCCTCACCAAACAGCCTGCAAACAGTGGGGACACTGAGAGTTCTGCCGCTGCATTTTGATGTTTAGCTTCATAGGCCAATGTTTCTTTTTTACTGAATAATCAGAGCTTACACGGAATGAAAACTGGGCACCAGGGAGAGCGGGTAAGTTTGTGCATTAATCAACAGCATGTTACCTCCGAGAGACCAGTGCAAGTTGCTTGCAGAAAATTATTGCAGCAAAACACCATTTTCTAATCAGAGAGCCCTTTGCATCATCAGAAAAGCACCCCCAAAACAAAGCTCACTCCATCAACTGGCAGGGAGAAGCTAGGGCTCAAAACAACTGCTGCTGATCTAACAAGCAGCTGACGTCTTTTTTCCCTTTATTCCCACCTCTCCTCCTTGCCTGTGAAATAAATAAGAAGAAGAAGAAGGAGAAAAAAAAAAAATGTTCCTTTTTTGGACATATATTTGCTCCCTGGCAGCACGGAGCGGGCAGGCGCAGGCGAGGCCACCTGCACGTCATCGGTATTTACACTTCCATCTCCCGCATCCCCGAGCCATTAAAGCAGCCAGGCAAGTAAATCACAGAAAGGTCAAGTGACACCTTTTCTCTCCGCAAACTCATCCCCCCTCCAGAGCCTCCATCAGCCTGGCTCCCAGGAACGATGGACGAGGGATGCTCCAGGGATCCTGTGCTCATCGGCCGGTCCCACCCGCAGCCCCACACATGCCCGAGTCCGCTAACGACTCGTTACCAGCAACGAGAAGAGATCACAACTCATTTCCCTCTCCATAAACAGAGCAGATGATATTCCTGCTCTGCACGGGTGACGTGCAGTTTGTTAAATACCGGTTTAAATCCTATTTTGGGTCAGGGATGTGATGGAAGCTGCCGTATTTCACGGCGGATGGAGGCATTATCACATTCCGCTCCGGCAGCAGCGGTGCTGGAGGAGCTGCCCCAAAAAGACCTCGTCAACCTCTTCCCTCAAGGGGCAGGGAGGCCCATTTGCTGGTTGTATTTCTAATTACTGCAAAGTGTTGATCACGTTTGGTTTCATGTGTTTAACAGGCCCTGTGAAGTGTCACAGGGGCCACTGCATTTGCTTAAGTAACCCGCCTCTCGTAATTCAATTAACTTTGCAAAAAATGTACAGAAAGTGACTGAAATACCGATTTTGGACGCCGTTTCCACTAGGCAGCCAGATGGAGAAGTACAGCCCAAATTTTAATGAAACAAACCCAGGCTAGAGGCTCAACAAATTCAGCGAAATAGCACCAAATAAGCCACGTGGGAAGGTGCTTTGCCCAGGAAGCCGTTAAAGGCAGTAAACCCAAGGAGAGCTGAAAACACCAGACGTTACTGGTAACGCAGACTCAGTGAGGCAGAATAAGGTAATAAATCAAGACCAAAATGAGGAATTGCCCACGTTTCAGCACCAACCCATCAAACCCACCATCTCCACCACTTGCCCCCCAGAAGAGCTGAGCTCCTGATGCCCTGCAGCTTCACCACCGCAGCATCCCCTGTCCTCGCACGGCGAGACTGGCACAGAAATCTCTCTGTTGGGCTCTCAACATCCTCTCACTACTGGTTTACCACTCCCACTTCTGATCACAGTGGACACCTCATCTCTGGCTGAGAAGGACCTCTAAGAGGAAAGAGACTTGGGCTTTCTTTAGTAGAATCAAGGTCTTTTTTTTTTGAGTGTGCACTGGGTTGAAGCCCCAATTTTTGTGGTTTTGCTGTATAACTTTTGCAGATCTGATGCCAGAAGCAAGCACCCAGGAGCGGTTCAGCTTCTTGCAGACTCTGTAGACATCACCACAACCATCACTGAGAAGCAGAGGAGGGTAACAGACTCCCTAGCTGGCATGGAACCCCACCAACAAGGTGTGATCATCCTGACAGCCCAGGCACAGCCTTCATCTCATGTATGATGTTTCCTGGCAGTGCAGCACTAGGTACCAATGGCTGGTGGGCTCCAACAGCCCATGGTAGCACTCTCCATGGGCACAGCAGCTTCTCTCATCTGAAATTCTCCCCACAGCATGGAATCTGCAGTGCCACCAAGCAGACAGACAGATGCTGGGCGGGACACAGCTCCTCCAAGGGAGACACCAAATAAATGCCAATCCCTGCTCAAACCAAACCCAACAAACACGTGTCGAATAAGGTTTAGGGCATGAATTAAATGATTTATTCACACCATGGGTGATTTAAAAGGCCAGAGGTCTGTCTGGAGCCTCACTGGCCCATTTGGTAGGTACAGATGAAGCGAAGCAGCCTCGGTGGCACATTCTAGGATGTGAGGTGGCGAGTATCATATCGGCCATAATTGGCTCCTGAGTTCAGGTAATCAATGCCATTTCCAGCGAGGACAACAAACGTTGGCCGAAACCCAAACAGGGATTGAACTGCTGCCGCCGGAGCGCTACAGAACACCGTTAGCCCTGCGAGCTGGTGCTCCACGCCGCGCTCTAAAAATACCTTCGGGAGGATGCCGGCCAGATGATGGGTCTTTGCAAGCAGCCAAGGTGGCCACAGCAAGCAGGGAAGGAAATTCTCCTGATTTACAGCCCTGACCAAAGAGTCAGACGGACGGTGTGGGTCTGCGTGACGGTGGGGAAACCAGAAACCTTTTTCTGCCTCTGTTTTCCACCCTGGGGACCCCTCAAGCCTCATGCACCCTGTATGGCTGGAGGGAAAGCACTGGGAGAGAGTCCTCCCGCTCTGGAGGAGC
>JAHREE010150356.1:74961-106529 GCA_033628505.1 Tringa tobata | reverse complement strand
GGCAAAGGGTGGCCGGGGCAGGGCCGGGTCCTGGGAACTGCAGGACATGCTCTCCCACAAGGCAAGGCAGGCAGGATGTGCTGACGTGGTGGCGCAGACGTGCTCTCCCCGGGATGCAGGACGTGCTCGTGCTCACTCGTGACACAGGGCACGCTCACCCTGCCGTGTGTGTCAGCCTGGGCTGGCCCAGACCTACTCCAGCAGCCTCTGAAGGAGCTGAGCCCGTCCCCTCCCGGGCTCCTCGTAGCCGAGAGCAGAGCTCTGGGCACAGTGTGCACGGGGGGGGTGGAGTTGTGCTTCTGCCTTTGAATTAAGCGTGCGGGAGATATCTAAATGGATTGTGACGGCCAGGATTAAAGGTTAGGAAATTTCTCTGTGTAACTTATGTAAATGAGGACTAATGAGGTTTTCATGATTACCTCTAATTAGCTTTTCCACAAGTAGTGATGATTTATATGGTGTGAGCCCGGACGGATGACACACGCAGATACACACGCAGTGGAGCACCTTCATTAAAACTGTTTTTAAAAATGAATCTGTGATATGCAAATTACCTATTAAATGCTCAGGAATAGGACCTTAAGGGGGGAAAAAGGCACATGCAAAGCACCAGCTCAGCAAGACCTCTGGGGCTGGGGTGTGCCGGGGTGACAGGCTGGGCTGTGCTGAGCCTGGTGGTCATGCCATGGGGGACACTGCTGCCCTCGTGGCCATCCCAGGTGGCCTGGGGTGGCCCTGTGTGGAGCAGCCGTGCCCAGTGCCTGGCACAGGGCATCCCCTCCATGGAGGGCTTGTGGTCCCGGGGGATTTCTGCAGAGAATCCTGATCAGCCAGGGCCACGAGTGTAAGCTGGAGGTCCCTTCCTCCCCTGCCCTGTCTCACTAGCTGGTGGCTTTGGGCTCTGGCAGCATCACCTCCTGCTCTGCTGCAAGAGATGTGGTGTGGATGCTGAGCTCCCCAGCCGGCCTGTGGGCAGCTTCTTGGAGCCATCCCAAGTGCTGTGGAGTTGCTGGCAGTGCCTGGGCAGACCCTGCACCTCCGTGGCCTCCTCCAGCCTCTGCCCTGAGTCTCCCTCGCTACCTCTCATCGGAAACGGGGCTGCAGGGCTGGCATGGGCCAGGCAGCAGCGTGACCTCCCTCTTTTCCAACTCGAAGGAAATCAGGATATTTCCATTGCCAATACAAGACAAGAACCATCGTTTCTTTTGGATGCAGAGAGAAACTGGGAAATGAGGGGTCCAGAAGCTGGAACCCGTGCAGTAGGGGGTGAGAATGAAGGGAAACCTGCAGGGACACATGCGGAGCTGTGCTCAGCAAACCTGTCCCCAAGACTTGCACAAGGGTCTTTTGAGGAGAAATAGACTTAAACTGGAGAAGCGACTCTTCACCAGCTCTGCTGATGATCCTGAAGAGCATGAAAATAGTGTTGGGTGGGAGGAGAATGCGTTGTACTAAGAGACAGCGGAGAAAGTGAGTGAGATGGCTTGGACAACTACGTCCAATTAGCCTGACATTAATCCTGGGCAAACGGGTGGAAAAACTAATGCAAGACACAATTAATGGGAGAATTAGAGCCTGGGAATATAAATTCATGCCTGTCAGTGTGGTTGAAAAGTAGTCGGTCCTGTCAAACCAACCAGATTTCATCCTCTGATGAGATGAAGAGTTTGGTTGATGGAGGCAGTGGCACAGAAATAACAGGCTCCAGACGGTGTTTCACATGGAGCCGTGATGCCCTGGTTAAAAAGCTGGTGGAAAGTGGATTAGAAAACGAAGCTGATGAACACGGGAGGGAATATTGCCTCTCTCTCCCCGTTTTGCAGCCGGGTGGTGGTGGCAAGTGGCCCCGTCCTGGCCGGGGTCCCCAGAGGCTGGTGCCACGGGGGGACCTGCGCTGGGTGCTGTCACTGTGTGAACCGAGGAGAGGCATGAGTAGTGTTTGCGCTGCTCGGGGGCAGTAAATCGCCTGGCTTACACGGGGGGGTGTGTGTGTGTGTGTGTGTGTGTGTGCTGCCTGCCCTGAGTTACGCACCAGCTCTCCAGGGAAAACGCACGTTTGCATAAAATGTCAAGTTTGCTTTATTTTCCCAGACTGCTAGCTGAAGATGAGCCTGAGTGTAGCAAAAGCAGCAGAAACTATGCCCAAAGTAAGACCCAAATCCATCTGATTATGAATGGATTTAATTAACCACCATATTCCCTTTTATCAGAGCTCCAGCAAGAGAAAGATTTATGCAGCTCTTGTCTCATCCCTCCTCACCACTTCAGTGCCTGTTTCAAGGTGATGGGAGAGGTCCCTGGCTGATGTAGCACCTGGCTGGAAGCTGCTCTCTGCCCCGGCTGCTGTTGTCTCCAGCACCCAGAGCCCTGAGCGGGGGCTCGTGCCCACAGCCCCCGTGCTGCAGCATCAGCTCCTCTCCCCATGGAAGCTCTGGGTGCTGCCAAGCTCTGAGCAGTCACCGGTGCTGCCAGGGGGACACCGTGGCTGGGCTTGGCGGGGGCACACCATGGTTGGGGGCTGCTCCCCGGCCTCGGTTTCACATCTGTTCTCCAGACTTGGCTCCTCCTTCGGGAGTTTTTTGGGCAGTTTTGGAACATGCAGTCTGCCACCCACCCTGCCAGGTGCTGGAGGACTGCCCAGCCCGGTGCTCGTGGCCGTTCGCCTCGCCGGCTGCCCTGCGTGGGCACAGGCATGGTGCTCCCCAGCCGGTCACCACGGAAAGTGTGCAAGGGACCAGCCAGCTCCTTGCTTGTGAGAACACGGGGCCTGCTAAAGTCCTTTATTGCTGCTCTTTAAATGCCACATTTTTCTTAAGATCCAACATTTTCACAGCTGTGCTGGCCGTACTTGAAGACAGATACAAATAACGTCCTGAGCTAGAATGCCTGGGGGATACGACGGCCAAAAGCAGGAGAGTGACAGGGGCACACACGCGTGCACTGCCCACAGCTGTCCCTCCCCGTGACCCTCCCCATGTCCCCAGGGACCGGGGGCCACCATCAGGGATGCTCACGGGGTGGGCTGAGCCGGCAGGGCCGTGCCGTGGTGAGGCTGTGGCTGTGCCGCGGTGGGGCTGTGCTGTCCCCCGTCCCCGTGCACGCTGTGCCGTGGCTGCTCAGCCCCCGGTAAACACTACAGACCCCACGTGTCCTTCACAGGTAAAGAACCCCATTAGGCTGCATTAGGAAGCCGTGACTGATGGCCTTTCTTCTCTGAAACAGTGCAACAGCTTTTCAAACGCAGCAGTAATGGAAGTTTTATTGCAGCCGGCTTGATCTCCTGCAGCTCTGCTGTTCCAGAGCAGCGCTGGCAGGTCGGAGCCCACCCAGGGCCCTCCAGAGCTGTGGTGAAACACCGAGCGGCCGCGGGGAGCGGGTCACCGAGCAAAGGGGGACTTTGCCGGAGGTGCTGGCTGCCGTGCCTCTGGCAGCCCCCGTCCCGGTGGCACCGCCGGCAGGGCTGCCACGGGCAGCGCGGGGCTGTGCCGCCGGAGGAGGGGCAGGCTGTGCTCAGCGTGCTGCCTTTGGGGTGCTCTTTGCTTTCCCCCCGGCTCTGGCAGCTCAGACGGCAACGTGGACCCTGCCCTGTCCTGTGAGCCGTGGGGCTCGTGCTCTCCCTGGCTCACTTGTGGGGCTATTCCAGCCCAATTTCTTTCTGGTTTTGAGTCTCTTGCTGGATGACATCTCGCTGCCCGTCCGTGCACCCTGCTTCTTTTGCGCTGCCATGCCTGGAGGTGACATGTCCCCCCCCGGCTCCCAGGAGGCTGGAGTGAGAGCGGAGCAGGTCTGCACGGTGCTGCAGGATGCTCTCTGCCAGGCTGGGGCTGCCAGTGCGTGCAGAGTGGTGGGGTGCCATGGCCAGGGTGGGTTTAGGTCTGCACAGGGGCCGGGGGCAGCGCCTGGTGCCCAGGTCTCTGGTGCCCGTGCAGGAGAGTGCAGGGAGCCAGGGCTGGTGCTCAGGCATTCCGTGAGTAATGGCCCGACTCCTCTCTCCCTGGACTCACTTAAATAAAGTGCAACGAAGCAGCACCGAGTGCGGCTTTTATGAACTCCGTGCAGGCAGGGCTAAGATGTGAAGATAAAGAACAAGTAATCCACTTTATCTGCGTTATTTATTTAGAAGACGGTGAGGAAATGAGGAGTGAAGTATTCCCATCCCAGCCTGGAGACAAGCAGGGGCTGCCCTGCCCTGGGAGGTGTGCGGTGGGGCAGGGCAGCATGGTGTGTGCCGTGGGGCAGGGCTGCCCACTGTGGGGCCTGTGCCGTGGGGCAGGGCTGCACAAAGAGGCTGTGGGACCACTTCCCAGCGCTCACTGGTGCTGGGACATCCCTGGACCCTGACCATCGCTGGCTCCCACTGGACACTGTGGCACTTCCAGCCCAGGGGGGACCATCAGGGTGGTCCGGGGATGTCTCAGCACATGAAGGCTGGAAACCCTGACCTGCCACAGCATGATCAAACTGCGTTTTAAGGACAGGGTGTCCTACCTCTGCTGCTTCACCAAAAGCAGTGTGAGGCCACGTCCAGGTGGTCAGTTCTGCAGCGTGAGGACCAGACTCCACGTGCCAGCACGGTCCGCACGGCCACCCAGTGCCATGCTGCTGTGGTACAGGTGACACATCCCGGCTGGAGTGACTCGCCGCCCCGAGCCCAGATGCCCACCGGTGCTGCTTGGCTGCAGTGGCCAGGGGATGCTGCCTGTCCCACGCTCCTGGGGAAGATGATGGCCAACCAGGCTGGTGGCTGCTGAGCAACCAGCGGGAGCCACATGGCTTCAGCACCACCACGAACTTTTTCAATTTCCCCCTGGAAATTGTTTCTGTCAATATTTTAATTTCATTTGGGCTGAGCAGGCAGAGTGGAGGCAGCGCATCCTAAGCAGATCATTTGTCTCCTGCTCCAGATCTCTGTAGGAGCCCAGCACGTGAGATGATGCCAGGGGCTCCTCACTGATGGAGCTGGGCAGGACGAGCCAGGGCAGGAGGGGTCCGAGCATCACCATCCCACTCACCCAGTGTCCTGCTGCAGGGCTGGGGGTCTGGGGCAGGACGCTGCCCAGTGGCTGGAGGCAGGTCTGGGGCGGTGGCAGGATCATAGAATCATAAAATGGTTTGGGTTGGAAGGGATCTTAAAGATCATCAAGTTCCAACCCCCCTGCCCTGGGCAGGGACACCTCCCACCAGACCAGGTTGCTCCAAGCCCCATCCAGCCTGGCCTTGAACCCCTCCAGGGATGGGGCATCCACAGCTTCTCTGGGCAACCTGTGCCAGTGTCTCACCACCCTCACAGGAAAGAATTTCACAGGTGACACGGGCAGGGACCTGTCAGTCCTTCCCATGGGGCTGCCACACTCCTCGAGCACCGTTCGAGCACCGTCGAGGCTGGAGCCCTGCTCTGCAAAGCCCCACACAGCAAAAGATCCCATGGAGCTGGTGTGCCCGTGGCAGGGCAGAGTGGGAGAACACCTTGCTGTCTCCTCTGCTTTTCAACGTGTCTGCAGATGCCACTTCTGCCGGTGAGGTATGTTTATCTGGGGGAAAGAAACAAGGTCTTAACCAGGTGGTGGGGCTAATAAATTGCTCTGGAAAGGCAAACTAGTACATGCAGCCCGCGTCTCCTCTGCGTATCTATTGCAAAGTGCCAAAAGAAATCTGTCTCAGGAATTATTTCAGAGAGGGTAATTTCTGTTTCCCAGTTGCTGTCATACATTAGAAATGTCTGAAATGCCTCCAGTTGGTTACCAGTGGTGAGGAGCAGCCAGGGGCTGCCATGGATGAGAAGCACTAAAAGAAAATAAATTAGCCTCTTGCACTCAGCCCTTCCCTCAGCTGCTGAACCACAAGTGACGAGCGGCTGTTGCTTAAGTAACGACCAGAATAATGAGGAGAACAAGAGGCGCAAGGGAATATTAACTCGGAGCAACAATATTTTCTCCCCCTCTTGAAGTTTGCCCCCAGCAGCCCCTGTCCTGGCATGGAGGTGAGCCGTATCCCACCGGAGCCAGCAGGGAGGGGTGCTGGGGGTGCCGGGTGCTGGTGCCGGTGTGGCCCCACAGCTGTCCCAGAGCATCCTCTGCCCCACGCCTCCAGTGCCCATGCTTTTCCCTTCCTTTCCCCTCATCGATCCCATGCCAATCTGTCTCCTCCTGGCTTAGTCAGATTTACCCCCCTATCATCACCCTGCTTCCCACAACCACCCAAAACCTGCAACCAGGGGAGCCAACACCACCGATGCTGGTCACACACAGGGCAGCACCGCTCACACCCACAGCCCAGCCCCACCACCAGGTAAGAGCCCGAGGAGATGGGAAAAGGCCAGATAGAACAATGCAGCCAAACGGCATCTTTTCAAGCAGACTGGCCCAAATTAATTTAAGCAAGTAGCTGGAGCAGTCAGAAGCTCATTAATGGCCATGTCTGAGCCCTCGCTTCCAGGTGACAAGAGCGAGGGGAGCCTGCTGCTAACGAGCAGTGAGGGCAGGAGCTGCAGTGTTGAGGACTGACCGCTCTGCCGGCGGTCGCAGGGTGTTTCCAGGAACTGCAGCCGAGCTGGCAAACAAGGGAAGTGCTTGTGAGCACCTGGGAGTAAACAAGGAGACTAGGAACAGCCAGCATGGATCTGTCATGGGCAAATCGTCTCACCTCCGGTGCCCGGGGGCTGGCAGGGCTGGGTGCGGGTGATGTGGCATCAACTTGGCAGGCAAGTCACCGTGCATACTCCCAGCCGAGCACCTCCCAAGCCTCCTGAGCCCCCTGCAAAGCCACGGGTGTTTGCTGTGGGTGTTGGAGTGCACAGCTGGAGAGGAGGATGCAGACAGTGGGACCTGCCCTGGCTCTTGCACTGTCTACAGAAGAAGTGGCAGTGGGACTCATCTGAGCCCGGTGTGACTGTTGGCACGGGGCTGGTGCCTCCCCTCTCTTTGCAGATGGATTAGCCAGGGCAGCTGGCAGAAAAATTAGATTTCCACCAGAAGGCACCAATATTTTCTGCCCAGGGCTGTGCTGTGGGCTCGTTCTACAGAGCCTGAAGTGCAGGCCCTCTGTGCAGCTGGTGAAATGCAGCCCCATGTTTTCCATCACTTCTGCAGCTCATCCCTGCTGTAGCACTGGTCGATCTCTGCTTTGGGAGCAGCCTGGCCCACCCGGGACCCGGCCGTGCCCGGTGGTGCAGGCACTCCTGTTATTTGGAGGCGGGAAACGTCTTAATCACAGGCTCGGTAACGTGCACCCTGAGCATTGGCAACCTGTCCCCTCTCATTTCTCTGTGTGCAGCTCACACTGCTCTAACTGCTGCTTTCACTAACTCCAGAAACGAGCCACGGTGGCTCCGGTGCTCTGGCAAAGCCGAGTGGCCACAGACAGGGACGGAGCTGGGCTGGGGGAAGAGGCAGGAGGCTGAGAACGGTGTCTCACACTATTTTGGATCTGCTTTATTGGCAATAAGAGGTGTCGTCATTCTGCGCAGCGTCTCGGGCACCCTGCTGGCACCTGGGAATGGTAGCGGTGTGGCCCTGTCCCCACACCTTCAGTGACTCTGCCCCATCACCTCCAGCTCCTGAGGCTCTGCTTCTGTGACCTGAACGCGTTTCTCTAGAGAGTGCTCTCCGAAAATTAGGCCCCTTGGAAACTGCTTAGAGCTGAGCACCCAAAGCTGCCCATCGCACCTGAGAGCAGAGTCACGCTGTGCCAGCTGCCTGGGGAAGAACCTGACCCCGCTCGCTCCTCGGTGCTTCCTCATTAGGAATAATCATCATCGTTATGGTATGAGCTGTTCTGCTTCGGGTGGCAGTAACCATCCGCACCGGAATGGCTGGAAATACACTTGAGCACCTGGGCTCGATGTGAGTGAAGTGCCCTGCAGGACACCCTCCTGGGGACACCGAGCACCCCTGGTGACGGCCCCAGGGCCAAGGGGAAGCGGAGTCAACCCGGAGGCTCATTGGGGCCCCTTTGCTCTGGCCAGAACTGCTGTGGTGGCAGCCCAGTGTGCCCATCTGCCCTCCCGGGCCTGTCTTGCTGGTATTTTGTATTTCACAAAGTCCAGTTCTTAAGAGGAATGACTCCGTTTTGAGCCCTGCTGTGTGGTAACGAACGTTTTGAGGAAGCTCATCCCTCTGATGATGTAAACCAGGAGCACTCCTGAATTTCAATCTCCTCTGGCTGGCTGAGTCATCTGGGGAACATTACCCTGACTTACGGCTCCTTGTTTGTATCCACTAACAATTATATGGGGGTGCAGTTTTGAGAACCATCTTGTTTCACGGTGTGTGATTAATGACAGGAATCTTCTTTCCCATTCAGCAGTTTGCTAGGGACCTGTTGCAGCTGCAGCTATCCCCAGGAGGATGCCTGTTCACTTAACGTGTCATCGCAGGGAAAAGGAGGCACTCTTCTGCTAAAAAAAGGCAATGAAACAAACCTAAATGGGACTGTAGGTTTTGTCTTTTTTCCCTCCAACACCCTTTTCTGTCCATCCCACACGTGTGAGCAACGGGGAAGAAGGCATTTCACTGCGTGCTCTCCCCGAGGGAAATACAGGGCTGTCTTCACCTTAAACTTTCCCGTGGGTGTAATTAATCCGTTGAGGGGGTGGTGTTGCAGGGGCTGTGCTGGCCACCCCTGCGGCGACGGCAGGGGCCACCCAACTTGCCCTGGATGGTGATGATCACTGCAGGAACTGGGTTTCCCAGTGCTTGGCTGGTCGGGGGGATGTCACTGGCCTGGCAGCCGTGCTGGTGTGCCTCTGGCTGATCCCGCCGGGCTGCGAGGCCGCAGGCGGGACGATCCCTCCGGCTGCTCCGTGTCCAAGCCACGGCGAGCAGCTGGGGTGGCGGTGGCATTAATAATACAGAAGTGCACTTCTGCCGGGCCTTCCCCATCGGGCTTCCTTGGATTGGTGTCAAGATAAGATTTCTTTGCTTTTAATCCTCCAGGGTCGAGGCACTGAGGAGGAATCTGCCATAGCTGCCTTGGCTCGTTAGCGGGGTCGCTGGGGTGGGAGCCTGGCACCCCTGGGATGGATGGGGCTGCCCATGTCTGGGCTCAGACCCACTTCCCAGGCTGCAGGCGGGTCCTCAGGTCTTGGCAGTGAAGTTGGAGGGAGTCAGAGGGGCTTTCAGCTTCTGCAGGGCTTTCAGCTCCTCCTGTCCCGGGGGCCAGGCTGCACCTCTGCCAGGAGCCACACGGCTCCCACATCTCCCCCACCGAGCTCCATAAATGCTGCTCTGGCTCTGAAAAACCAGGAGCGTTTCTCGGGTGCTGCCTTTTGGGATGGAAGCAGAGTGTGCAGAGGGCACAGAGCGTGCAGAGCCCGCGGGGAGCTCACCGCCCAGCCCCACAGCGGGTGCTAAGAGCAGGCAGGGTCTCTAGGGTGGGCTCATGGGGGACAGGCTGGCGTGACCCACGCAGAGGGGGCATCACGTCGTGCCACCGTGCCCGTGTGTGGCCTGGTGGCGTGCTGTGGCCAAGGCAGGTGGTGACAGCGTGGCACTTCCAGCAGGAGCGGGGCTGCTGGCTGCCACAGCGGCTGCTGGTTCCAGGGGAGGCAGCTCTTGGCAGCATCTCTGCCTCGGCAGGTGGCGGCCGCAGGAGCGATGACATTAAAATGCTTGTGTCGATCTGGCAGAGGCAGCCCTGGGACATCAGCAGGCGATGTTTTGCTGGGAAAAAGGAAAACGACAATCCCCTCCATCAAAATTATTATAGCGCCGTCCCTTAGAGTCAACCGTCTGAGAGCTGTGAGGGAGGTTTTTCTTGTTTGCTTTTTTTTTTCCTAACAAGGAGAGTTTTAATGGCACTTAGTGCAGCTCCAGCCACAAGGCACCTCGGCAGCGAGCCATCCGGTGTGCCCGTGGTTCGTGCTAATTGCACCAAAGCACACGGCATTGCTGAGATGATGCTCCCAGACCGGGGCCGGGAGCTGGCATCAGCGCGAGGAACCCTCCCTGCGCCGCTTATTTCTACAGAGACACACATCCGAACGAGCTTGTCAAGCGAAATGTTCTGTCTGGTTAGAAATGGATTTTCGAGCTCCTCGCTCACATGTAAACATTTTTAGTGGTCCCCAGCCAAAGCAGAAACAGCGAAAGCAAACATCAGCCTGAGCAAACCCAGTCCCTGCAGGGAAATCACCGGCCACAGAAGGAAACAAAACGCGTGATGGCTTCAAAAGACATCCATTAAACTGTGTGCTGAAGTGATTCATGGTGCTGGTAGTTAGACTTTAATTAGATCTTAATCACGTAATTTTATCTTTGTTTTAGAAATTAGAGCTTAATGACTGTATTGCTCTCATAACAGCGCTGTGACTAAACACAGTCATATCACATGGCAGCGCTGCAGTGGGCAGAGATGGGACAGAGATTATCCGCTGGTCTCGCATCATTATTTCTTAAATAAAGAGATATATTTAAAATACACAAATCCAGCAGGACCTGCCAGCACTCAGGGAAGGAGGGAGAGGGTAGGAGTGGCATAAAGAGGAGGGGTACAGGCCCAAACCCCTGTCTCCTGAGCCCAGCGATGCCCTTTCCCTCCTGGGAAGCCCACGAGCCCTGCAGGTCCTCAAAGCCCTCGTCCTCCCCGGTGCCAGCCGCGGAGCCGGGGTGTGAGCTCAGGTGCTTGCAGCCCGGCTGCCCAGAGCATGGCATGCCAGCAAGAGGAAAATGCTGTGTGTGATAACGGGATGGATCGTGGGCTTTCACCTCAGCTGGCAGGTTAGTTCCTTCACAAGATTAGCAGCGGAGTAGTTAATCTCAGTTACCCCTGGGCACTTTGCCTCTTGTGTTGTTGTTTTGGGCATCAACACAGTTGCGGTTTCCCCCACCTCGCGGTGCGGTGCTGGCCCACGGAGCAGGGGGATGGACACACACCAAATGGCAATGGCAGTGTGGACCATGCACTTTGCAAACACACACAGGCCCCAGATGTGTCTCCCAGGAGGTGGGCTTTTCTCCCATAGGAACTGTGGGGTTACATCAGTACTCGCTGCAGGATAATAAGCTCTTTGCCTGCCATTTTACTCTTTATTTTTTTCATTTCAGTTGGGCCATATGAAGTAAATTCAAGTTTGTAGGGCGAGTCCATATGGCAGGCGGGAGACCAGGATGATGAGAGGGGAGACCTCCTCACTCTCTACAATCACTTGAAAGGACACTGTAGAGAGGTTGGTGCTGGTCTCTTCTCACAGGTAATTAATGACAGAATGAGAGGGAATGGCTTCAAGCTCCAACAGGGTAGGTTTAGACTGAACATTAGGAAAGAATTCTTCACAGAAAGACTGGTCAGACATTGGAATAGGCTGCCCAGGGAGGTGGTTGAGTCACCATCCCTGGATGTGTTTAAGAGACGATTAGATGTGGTGTTGAGGGATATGCTGTAGGGGAGGACTTTGTAGAGTAGGGTAGATGGTTGGACTCGATGATCCCAAGGGTCTCTTCCAACCTAGACGATTCTATGATTCTATGATGCTGCCAAGCCATGGGGGTGCAAAGCCCAGCTGCCCCCAGGGCTGCCCTGCAGAGCCAGGATTCCCCCTGTGCTCGGCACAAGGGCTTTGTCCCGCAGCGCGTCCCTCGCAGCAACCCCCGGCTGGGGAAGCAGCAGTCTCGCTCCAGTCTCAGCTCTGTTTTGCCTTTCTGAGCTCGGTGAGCTCTACCTGGACCCTGCCCAGGGCTTGCCCTTGGCCTGCTCTTTGGGGAGAGGAAGCAGCAGCTTCGTGTCCCACAGCCACGGTGTTACTGCGACGGCAGCAGCTCCCTAAAGGCGAGCGACTGTGCTGTCCTTGAGCCCTGCCTTGCCCTTGCTGCGGATGGCAGTGGGCCCCTTCCCACCTTCCCTTTCCTGCTTATTATGCCACATGAGCCACTTGAACTCATTACTGTGGCAGATTATAAGTCCCCAGGTAATAACGTGCATTCAGATAATTACCAACAGATCCTCTAATAGGAACGAACTCAGTTGAATTCATTCAGTCGCTGGGTAAATATTTATACCTAAGCCATCCTTATCGCCAGCCACCGGAGCGTGCAGCAGCCGGGGTTGCTGTCCTCATGGCTGTGCTCACTGCAGGAGCTGGCTGTGGCTTGCAGGGACCTGCACTGACCCTGTCTGCACCTCACACCGTGGCTCAGGACCGGCCAGGGACACAGAACCACGCGGTGTGAGCCCACCACCAGCTTCCCTTTCCCTCCTCAGAGCCAGAAGCAGCAATCCCGTAGCCAGCCTGCCCACGGCGGCCCACTGGGGCTACTGCTGCTGGGCCAGCTGGGCACCGAGCCTGTGGCCACCCAGGGCTCTGTGTCAGCAGGCAGCACTGCCTGTGTGCCCTGGTGAGTTATAGAATCATAGAATGGTTAGAGTTGGAAGGGAACTTAAAGATCGTTGAGTTCCACCCCCCTGCCCTGGGCAGGGACACCTCCCACCAGAGCAGGTTGCTCAAAGCCCCATCCAGCCTGGCCTTGAACCCCTCCAGGGATGGGGCATCTACAACTTCTCTGGGCAACATGTTCCTGTGTCTCACCACCTTCACAGGAAAGAATTTCTTCCTAGTATCTAATCTAAATCTCCCCTTTTTCAGTTTAAAACCATTACCCCTCATCCTATCACTCCCCTCCCTGATAAAGAGTCCCTCCCCATCTCTCCTGTAGCCCCCTTTAGCTACTGGAAGGGGCTATAAGGTCTCCCCAGAGCCTTCTCCTCTCCAGGCTGAAAGATATGCCCTTCCCTGGGGCGCCTGGCACTTCCCCTGTTTCTGGCCACACTCAACACCACCCCATGCCGTCGGGGCCCTCGGGGCTGCTGCGGGACTCAGGTGTTTCTGCAGGGGTGTGAGGAGCATCATTCCTCCATCAGGGCTGAAGTGCTTTTGACAGGCTCTTTCGCAGCCGTCGCTGTGCCCGGCACCCACCACCGTCTGTCGGCAGCGGTTTCACCTGGCAGCTGACATCCCCAGGGGCCCTGCACACCGCTGGCACGGCTGCCCGTGTGCTGGCAAGTGTCAGCCCCCCCTCTCCCCACCCGCCTAGAGCCCTGGCTGCGGAGGAGTCGCCCTAATTGGACCGGCCAACTAATTAGCTGTCAGGTAATGAATTATGCAGTGATGCCTGGACTTCAGCGCAGTATTGATACCATCAGCTCCTCTCATTTCTACATGCTCCCGTCCGCTGGAGCGCCGAGCAGAGCTTGTAGGAGAACTTGGAAAACTTTCAAAGCAAATTAAACGTGTTAATCAGTTCTGTGCGGTGGCAAGTCACCGGGAGAGCAGGCGGGCAGGCGGGGACCAGCAGCTCGGCTGGCAGCCTCGGGGACAGGCGTCAGCTCCTCCTTCGCACTGCTTGTCACCTCTCTCGTGCTGCGAGCGGGCAGGGGACAGCTGTGGGGACTGAGTGCCCGTGGGCAGCTGCCTGCCCCCTTCCGAGTGCCCGTGGGCAGGGGAGTGGGGTTGGGAGGAAGGAAAGAGGATTCACGGGTTGGAGACTGCTGGTTCCTGGGAGCTCGGTGGAGGTGCCTTTACTGGGAGAGACAGGAGGTTTCCAGCTGGGGAAGGGGAGGGCAGGCAGCAAAGGTGAGGGTCCCTGAGCATGGGACCCATGCTGAGAAGGGATGCCTGCTGTCCCCGAGGTCACTGTGGGCACAGAGCTGGCACCTCAGGCAGCCCATGCTGGGTGCTTTGTGTCTGTGCTGGCTCTGTGCTCCCAGGCAGGCAGGTACCAGCATCGCTGGGTGATGTGAGCATTGTCCCCATCCTGGGGAGTGGTGACAGCATGTTTCTGTCCCTTGCTGCAGCTACTGATAAAATAATAAGAGGAAACTTGACCTACTTGAAGGTACCAGCATCCCAGCTCTTCCTGAGCATTAATGATTTCCAAGGGGTTAGAGGTTTCTGTTAATGATCATATTTATTTGCTGCCAAACTCCGTGTTGGGTGGAGGCAGAGGGTGTGTGAGAAATGTGTGTACCCCGGGGCAGAGGCACGGCCGTGTGGGGGGACCCCAACAGCCAACACCAGCTGGGGTGGCGGGGGGCTGGCTCCCGAGCATCACATTTTGGGGACAGGGCTGGAGTTCCCCCACCCCAGGGCTGCCCCCACGCACCGCTCCCCATCCCTGCCACCGCTGATAAACATGGAGCCAGCAGCGAAACGGAATCATATTAATTAATAAGAAGTTAATCAAATTTTCTCGGTGCTCGCGGCGCTGCGATCCCACCTTGGTCTGAGAGATGAATGACGCTCCTCCTGCAGCTGGAAATACTTGGGCTTAATTTAAAGGTGTTCAAGCACCACAGCTTGAACTTACTGGTGTGGAGTGTGTCACTGTGCCAGCTCCTCCTGGCCACGGCTGCCGGGCACTTGCCTGCTAATAAAGAATAACTACGGTGCTCCCATGGTGGCTCCTGCCTTTGGGGCTCCTCATCAGGAGGCAGAGAAGGTAAATATCTAACAGCGATGCTAAGTCAAAGTTAACATCTCTGACTGGGGGGTCCTGGGATGCTCCCACTGGGGAGAGGGTGTTCAGGGCAGTTTTGGGGAGGAGAAGCTGCTGCTGGGCAGGAGTGGTGCTGCAGCTCCAGGGGACGTGGCAGCAGCTCCTGGGGACATGCCGGCGGCTCCGCTCTCCACGGGGCAGGGCAGGGCACTTGCCACCGATGTAAATGGGGCCCGGGAAGGTTTCTTTTGACCCCAGCGCGTCTCAAGAGCTCTTCAGCATCAACAGGATCAGGAACCACTTAAGTCGCATTCATTATGTTTAAGTATTTATGAGCTGATAAATATTAAACAGCTGCTCTCTGGGGTTCAAGCCTGAGTGAACCGATCAAAACACCACGCACGCAACGGCCGTGGCCGTGCCGCTGGGGCAGCCGTGGCCACGGGATGTGCTGCACCAGGGAGGGCTTTGCACGGTTGCCTGCAGCCTCCTGCCACTGGGCAGAGGGTGTCTCTTGGCACCTCCTGGCACAGCCAGTGCCCTGTGCCCGTGCTACTGGCTTTGCTGGTGGGGCAGGAACCCCATGGGTCACCCCAACAGCCTGCACTGGGGGTGCCCAGCCCCGCAGCAGGGTCCAGCACGTCCACCCTGGCACACACATTAATCAGGTCAGCAAGAGGTCCCCTTGTCCTCCTGTCTTTGGACACTTTCATCAAGGCTTTGCAGTACGCCCTAGCAATGCTATCCGTCACCCTTTACAAAGAAATAATTGCCTTAAGTCGCATACCTTCCAGCCCAGTAAAAATTATACAGTAGTTGTTACAATTTACATGCTGGCTTATAAAGTTCACACTTAAAGAAAGCGTTTTCCTCCCAAGTGTTACAGATGTGTAATGGCCTGGGAGCTGCTCAGGGCGGCAGCTGGGTAAATGCAGGACAAACTTTTCACAAAGCCAGTTCCCTGTGACTGCACCATGGGTTTCTCTCCTGCTCGGGGACGTACTGAGTGTTTGGTGAGGGGTTGTGAATGGTCACTGACTGCTGCGGTGGAAGACCCCAGTGCGCATCCCCTGACATCCCTGCTCCTCTGGGGATGTGGACATGACCCTTCAGAAGAACCCCTCTGCTCCACACAGGTGATGGTGACAATCCTGGCACGTTGAGCGCTGCTGCTAACCCCTGCCTGGCCAGGGAGGCAGCGCCAGAGCCTCATGCCCTGGGTGGCTGGAAACTGTCCTCTTCTTTAGGCATTGCCAAGCACACCATGGCCAGACCTTGAGCCAGTCCCACCCTTTCACCCAACAGCTCTCCTCCCTTCCTGACCACGGCCCTGCGTGCTTTGGCCGGATCTCACCGCGCTCATGAAGCCAGAGATCTGAGCAGATTTAGCCACTGGGAGGGGATTAGTCCAGTTAAGCTGGTCTGCTTGAAATCACACCATTACATCTGGTGAGACCTGCTGACGTTTTGGGGCTCTCGGGGGGAGGATGCCAGTGATGCATCGTGGTGCTCACTGAGACTCTTTCTGCTCGGAGGGCGGTGGCTGAAGCAGGACCTGTGCTCAGTAGATGTCTTCTATGTTTGCAATGTGGATGTGAGCAGCTCTCCTGAGAGCAAGGGCAGTGCCACCGCCCTGCACACTGGCTCTGCACGTCCCCTGGCTCTCAGGGAACCCAGGCTGCTCCCCTGGAGCCTCTGCTCTGGGGATCCCCTGCCTGCACGGAGACTGGGGTGGCGTGTGGCTTGGAGAAGCCAACAAGAGGCGTTTTGGGGGGCCCCGGACCCCCGAGCTGGGTCTCATGGCCCGAGCGGTGGCTCTGGTCCCCCATGTCCCCGGGGCTGGAGCCATTCATGATGGGGAGGACTCGGGCTGCCCAAGCAGAGGAGTTCCCTCTGGCTGCCCTTCCTCTCAGCATTGGTGTCACCAAACCAGCATGGCTTGATGTCCTTACCAGCCCCCTCACCCTGCCTCTTGAGAATGCAGATTGCCTGCTCTGAGGCTTTTTAAGCCACATTTTAAGAGCTCCTAATGTGATAAGCATTTTCAGTACAGCCCTTCCTGAGCCCTCATTTGCTTACCCTTTGGAAATCTAATACTTGATTTAAGCACATTTCTGCTCCCTCTATTTGTAAGGACAAATGTAAAGTAATTGTTTGATATTGCAGCGGTTTCCTCAGGCTCCAGCTCTAATTTCCCACTAATACAGTATTGTCAGGGGGATCAATCTAACCCGGCACCTTCTGCCTCCTTGGAGTGGATTGCAAATGGCTTTTCTACTGCGAGGCTGGGATTTGCGAGTCTCGCTGTGAATGTTTTTTTTTCCTTTAAAGGAAAAATCATATAAGAAAATATCCCATCTTCCTGTAGACCGCTGTTAATCCCCTGCTCTCCCTCCGCCTGCCCACAGCTGGCTCTGGGTACCCTCACTGCTGCCCCCCCCCCACGGTTCCTGTGCCTGCTGCTGGGTGATAGTGGAAGGGATGCAGACAGGGACATTAGCTGTCCATTAATTACCTCCATTTTTTTCCTATTAGAGCTTGCTGGACAGTAATCACTGCCAGTAAGGCCTCTCAGACTGGTGTGTGGTTGTGTTGCACCCCTGCACAGCCACTTGGCTCTGAAGCATCCCCCAGCCAGAGGACAGAGGGTAACTGGGGCCGTGGCTCCCCACAGTCACCTGTCCCTTGGTCCTACCAGCATGGTCTGGACAGACTGACAAATTCCCTGGGGTCTCCATCAGCCCCATGGCTGATCCCTTCCCAGGGAAACCTCCAGTGTGTGCAGGGAGCATCGGAGCACCGGGAGAAGCCTCGTCCCAAACTGAGCCCCTGGTCCCACCCAGCAGTGCCACCTTTCCTGGGCATTCGTCACAGCCTCCATGCTGGCGTGTCCCTGAGGTGCACGAAGCCAAATGGCCAGTCCCCTCGTTCTGTGACTGCCTTGTGCAGGCCCAGCAGAAAGCACGGGTTTCAGAGTGAAACATTCCCATAAGCCTGCTGCTGTCACCTACCAGCTGCGGGGGTGCCCTGTCCCCCCACACTGCGGGGTGACACCGGGTCCTCATGGGTCACAGACAGCCCCAGAGGATGCTACCTTTTTGTTGCTCTCCCCAGACACTGTCCCCATGACCCTGATGCCACTGGAGGACAATTCTGAGGGGGGATGGCCAGGAATCACCCTGCTCTGCCAGCAGGTAGAGGGGGGCATAGGGGTGGGGTTTTGTCCCTCTCCTGTCATATCCTGGGCTGTTCTGCCACCGAGCCCCACCGTGGCACCCGTGCTGTGCTGGCAAATGTCACGGGAGCCTCCCAGACCCATCTGGCTGCTCCCTGCGCCGGGGAGAGCCCAGCAGCAAATCGGCACCGACACCAGTTTGTGCAGCCACGGGGAGAGGCTGAAGGCTCAGGCCGAGATTTAGATGCTAGTGGTAAATTGCAACCTTTGACAGAAATGCCTGAGATTTACTACAAAAATCAATAGATGATTCAAACAGTCCAGCACTCGGAAAGGCAAATAACAGCACTTCAACAAGAGCCGTTATTGATATTCATGAAGAGTGGTGCTCGTTACGGGGCCTGCTAACAGGTCCCTGAGATGGATTGCTGCAGGATGGGATGGGGCTACGTGTGTGCATCCACAGAGCGGGCATTCCTCTGACAGGCTGCCTGCCTGTGCCAGCGTGGCCCCTGTGGGGGCTGTCTGGACCCCCCCCAAATTCCCCCAGCTGCTCAGGAGGTGCTGAGCTGGGAGCACAGCAGTGTTGAGCAGGGAGCACCAGGGTGCTGAGCCGGGAGCACAGTGATGCTGCGCCTGCCTCCGAGCGCCCAAGGATGCAGCCCATCAATCTTGGCTCCGGGCAGGATGCTGAGCTGGGAGAATTCCCGGTCCCCAAACGCGCCGGCAGTCAGAGGGCGGCTGGTCCTGAGATCACCTCAGCAAGGTGCTTTGTGGTGCGGGAGCAGTGCGGTGCTCACAGGAGGGGCAGGGACCCGGCTGGGATGAGGGGCACCTCCCTCCGCGCTGCCAGACACTGCAGTGCTGCAGGGCTTGGCCGGGTTCAGGGACCAGAGCTGGGCTGGAGATGAGGGTGGAGATCAGGGACCTGTGGGGACCAGAGCTGGTGCACCCCATGCACCTCAAGACACATCCCCAACACACGGCTGCAGGTGCTGCAGCAGCTGCTCTGCTTCATGCAGCTGTGGCAGGCAGGAGGGGAGGTGACAGTCCGGGCTGCCTGTCCCTGCCTGCACAGCCCGCCCAAGGTGCAGCCCCTCCACCGGGGCTGGCTGCAGCCCCCGAGGTGGTAAATCAAGGGACCACCGTGACTAATGCAGCAGGAGGTGTGCACAGGCCGGGGGGGGGACATCTAGCAAAGCGTGCAGCACTTGACATTTCAGTGTAATTGTGGGCTCCTCTGGAACAGCCCATTAAGTTCAATCATAAATTACTGCTGCTTGCGACGGAGGCAGCCTGTCCCCCTCCCCACGCCTGGCAGGAGGTGGCATTAACCCCGGGGTTCCCCACCACTCCTGAGTGGTGCTGTCACCCCTGGGAAGGGCTGTGACACAGGTCCCCTCCTCGCTGTGCCAGGCTGACCCGCTGTCCTGCCCAAGCCCTATGCCCACCACCTCGCCTGAGCCAGGGGCACAGGGGGGGCTTTGCACAGCCCCTAAGAAAAGCCCATGCATACGGACCGGTGGTAGCCGCTTTTATTTACACAAAGGGATCACATGCTGGACAAGGAAACTAGTGCCACTGAAGTACCCGTAACAGCAGGATTCTGTGCTTTATTCACAGGACAAAATATCGGTACAACATTTTTTTCATAGACTTCTTTTTCAAGCAGATACATCTCACTGTCCTCATGGTTACACACTGCGCTTAAGTGACGAAAGGCAAAGCGGAGCGGCCGGAGCTCTGCCCACCCCAGCACCGTGCCCACAGTCAGGGGTGTCCGGGAGTGCCCCTTGGCTTTGGGACACAGAGGAGGGATGTGCCTTGGAGCAGCCAGCGCACAGGCTGCAGGATGGGGCCATCACCCTGGTCCCCGGTGACCCTGTGGCAGTATAAGCAAATGGGACCCCATGGAGCAAGTCGTGGCACTGCTGACCTGCTGGGATGGGCAGTGCCTGCTGGGCACTCATCCCTTAGTGGCTGTGGCAAGACACCGTGTCTTCCCCCATCTCGGCTCGCCCTGGAGCATCCTGGCTTCCCGAGGGCCAGGGAAGCCCCTCGCCTGCCTCTGCTCATGGATTCTGGGCAGGACAGGCTCGCTGGAGGTTCCCGGCTCCAGCCTCCCTGGGCCCCCCTCACAGAAGACTGCAGCCCCACATCACCGCAGCTCTGCTCCCAGGACACTTATTCCCACCTGAAGTCCTGCCCGACTGTTTCATAGAATTTGATGTTATAAGGTCTATAAAAGTCCCGAAGCTGCTCGATCACCTCAGGGTCTATCTGCACGTGAGTCCTGCCTTTGGACTTGCCCAGGCAGCGAGGCAAGCCGCTGCTCTCCGACTTTTTCAGGCAAGGAAAGCCTTTTGTCTTGTTGAAGTAGAAGTGCTTGTCCGTGATAACCCGTTTGATGCCCAGGAAGTCCTGGACTTTGCCCATCTCCCCGGCTGGGTCCGTGATCAGCTTTTCCCCACTGACAAAGTGGATCTGGGAGAGGGGGAAGTACTGGAGCCAGCTCTCCAGGTGCACGGCGTACATCCCAATGCGGATGGCGTTCCAGGACGTGTCCACCAGCCCCAGGCTGCGGTTGCGGAAGGACAGCCCCTCGAAGGTCGGGATGTCTGGCTTCTTGGAGAGCGTTTGTGTGTAGTCCGAGATGGCCCGGGTGACCGGGTTCCTCACCACCACAATCAGCTTTGTGTCCCGGGACATGTTGAAGATCCGCCGTGGTGCCTCCTTGGTGACAAAGTAGCTGGGGGTCTTCTCCACCGTGATCTGGCTGTCGAGTGTTCGCGGCATCAGGCTCCTGCAAGAGAAGCAGAAGGTGATGGTGAGGAAGGAGCCCGGCCAGGCACAGTACCGGGAGGTGATTTCTGCAGCGTGGGGCTGGTGGGGTGTCCCCTCCCAGCAGGACAAGGCAGGACAAGGCAGGCACAGTTCCCTCCTGCAGTGCTGCCCCTGGCCATGGCTGTCTCCCAGGTCTGTCCCAGCCCCAGGGGACACCCGTGCAGAGGATGGGGGCACCGGGAGCCCCGCTGGCACAGCAGCAAGCAGAGATGCCCAGCTCCTGGGGAGGGCAGAACCAGGCAGGACGGAGGGCAAGGGCACGGGCCAGACTACTGGGGACCTCGGGGCTGCGTGGCAGCTGATCCCAAGTGTCTCTTCCAACCTAGATGATTCTATGGGGCTGCTCTGTCTCCTTCAGTGGTAAAGTCATCATCAATCCAACGGAAGCGCCTGAGCTCAGCCTGCAGCTGGGAAGGGGAGCAGGGTCCTGCCACCCACCCCAGTCGCTGGCACGGACACGTTACCCAGCAGACAATTTCTGCTGGAGCTTGTGCTCAGCCTTTCACCCCCCATTCCTACACCAGTTGCCATTTGCAGAAGAAATTACCGCGGCTCCTTCCGGAATTACTGCAATTACGCGGCGCCTCTCCTCCCCAATTACATTAGGGCACACCCCGGCTCCCACGCACCCCGTGCTGCCGGCACCGCAGCGAGCATCCTGCCAGGGCTGAGGAAGGGTGCCAGCCCTGGAGCGTGCCAGCCTCCGGCACCCGGAGAGAGGGCAGCCCCCTCGTCCTTCTGCCTTCATCCCGGAGACAGGCAGGGCACCGGTGCTGCCTACACGCCACCCTTGTCACCAGGGATGGCAAAGGCTGCTGGGGCTGGGATGCAGGAGCTGTGAGATGCCACCCACCACGAGAAGCTGTGGGGAGTGACGGCTTCACCACTGGGTGCTTTGCTGCTCCTCTGGTGGGAGCAGCAAGCGAGGGGCTTCCCAGGGACGTGGGGCTCACACCCCCATGAGGGTATCACCCCCCCTGCCAGGGCTGGCTCAGGCTGTGAGATGGTGTCCTGCGTACACCCGTCTGTTTCTGGCACGGGCTGCAAGGCCAGGGAGAGAACTCCAGACCAGGGGAAAACGTAACATCCCTGCAGCCCAGCTTAGCACTAATTACATCATTTGCTTTGACATGTGAACATCCAAATCAAATAAAAACTAATGGGATGGAAAGATTTATAAATTGGTCTTGTATTACTAGAGTAAACTATCAAATCCATCGCAATCAGATCCGTGGCGCCGCGGGTCCTCTGGCCGGAGAGGGCAGGGAGAGGGCAGGGAGCTGCCACCACCACGGCTCTGGGGACACACGGGAGCCCTCCGGCAGCAGTGCCACAGCGAGTCGAGTGCCTGCTTTGGGGCCACTTTGCTCCTGCCCCAGGCCCTGGAGGAGAGGTGCAGGCTGGAAGGGCACCTTCTATTGCAATTACATTCATTCCTCAGAAGCATCTGTCACTTTTTTTCCCCCCCGCTTTGCAGCGTGAGTCCTTGCCTCATGTTCATAAACGCAGGGACTTGGATTCAGCTGTGCAGCAGGACGCAGGCGGGGAGGCACAGTCAGGCGCTGCCTGGGGAGAGTTTTGTGGGAAAGTGTGAAAAGTTCCCCTAGGAGTGGGGTTTTTTGTTATTTTCTAAATCAGACCCTGCATGTTTAATGCATGATGCCCACATGTGCCTGGCACAGAGCAGCACACTGGCTGCCCACGGGACACCCAGCCACAGGGACCCCAGGGAGCAGGAGGGGTGTCCCCAAGTCAGATGCTGCCCCCCAGCCGCACCCCACCTTGGCAGCCCCACGGCACCCCACTGCAGCAGCCACTGTGAGAGCAGATGTGTTGTTAACTCAGCTCTTGGGGCTCCCCGTGAGCCCCTCAGCCCCCCCACGACACACATTTCCTACAGGAGCGTGCCCTGGCGAAGCACTGCAGTGGGTGCTCACCCGCTGGAGCAGGGAAGGACGCTGGGGAGGAGCTGGTACATCACGTTAATAGACTGGGAGCTGTGGATGTCTGGGTAACCCGGCGAGGCCTCGGGACAGAAGCAATCAGGGAACGCAAACATCAGCAACCCTGTCTGCAGCAATTCAGCTGGCGAGAGCGAGGCACTGATTTATTCATGGGCTAAACCCTGCACGCACACCACGGCCATGCTGCAACACAAGGGTTTCCACGAGTCTGGTGACAGACAGACACCTCCAGGGAAACAGGCAATCACTGCAGGGTCCCTAAACCAAGGTCCACGGTCACCAGCTTTGCAGCTTGCTCTGTAGAGAAAAACCCAATGAAAGACCTAACTGAGAGGAGATACAACAGCAGCCCACAACCTCCTGCATGGCAAGGGGACCAAAATGAAAGATCCAGGGCTTCATGGAGGTGCAGCAGCAGGTGTTGATGGTGGTGGGTCCCCAGTGGATCGGGGATACTCCCTGTGAAGGTGATGTGGAGACAAGAAGAGACCGTGGTCCAGGGGGACCAGATGAGCAGCTGGAAGAGACCTGTGGAGAGACACTGAAGAGATGTGCCCAGAGGTCTGTGTCAGGCTGCTGGGGAGCTACAGGAGATGATGGCCGAGGTTGGCCTTGCTCCTCCCCAGTCCTGGCACAGGGTCGTGGTCCCTGTGCCCCACATGGCCCCAGAGCTGCTGGGCCACTGCCCCCTTGGCGAGGAGACAGGGGCTGCCTGTCCTGGGGCAGCAGGGCAACCAGCCCACGCACCCTCACGCACCCCTGACCAGCTTCCTCATTGAAAGAGAACAAACTAATCAGCTAGCATAAATTAACAGGGATGTTTTACAGAGGTACCTGAGCACAGACATGGCTTAATTGGCCTTTCCCACTGCTCTGCTTCAAACCCCATAAATCCAGATTACGATTCCCATTGTTTAATGACTGTCAGGAAATGCTAATTTAGCGGCAGGCATCACTGCTGTATCTCTGTATCACAAACAAGTTCCATCATAAATCAGCCCGGGACAGCTTTATAAGTGATTCACTATTACAATATATTGGTGGAGAACCATAAAACTGCTGTTTCATTAATGGCTCATCTTCAGGCTTGTTAGACTTTCATTACGTGAGCTATTAGGTCCATGTATTCAAAAAATGAAATTACAGGTTCTAACCATTATGAAAAACACAAAATCTCTGCATAGTAAATTACTGAAATGAGACAAGAGTTGTTGTTTTTTAAATGGACTCCCAGCGTTTGCTGCTCCTGAACAACAGAGACTGCTGAGACAACAAAACACAACCCGAATAGATAAATAAATCACCAGTGAAACCATGCAAGGGGGAGAAATGTCATCCAGGCATTCATCTTTACGTTAACAGCGGGATCCCCAGAGCTGCAAGAGCAGGGAAACGCATTGTAAACTTAATTACAGCTGACTTTAAAATGATATTTTTGGACTTCTGCATTCGCAGAGTTATTTGCATACAAATAGCATGTCACACAGTTTTAAGCCCCAGACTCGCATGTTTAGGTGTGAAGGCTCTCGGTAGCCGGCTTGCAGAGCCACATGGCCAGGGCTGAGGCAGGAGCCACTCCTGCTGCTCCAGGGACCCATCTCGGGTGCTTCTGACTCTCCTAAAGATCCCCAGCTGGCACCGGCTCCCGGCACATGCTGAGTGAGCTGCTGCCAGGCGGTGCCCGAGCTGATGCCAGCACGGTGACGGTGACATACCGGCAACACCGGCAGCAAGGGATGGCTGGAGCACTCGCTGGGTGCAGAGGGAGACACCAACCTGCCATTCTTGGGAGACCCACTGGGTGCCAAGGGATGGTCAGCAGCCACCTCCTCCAGCGCCAGGGATGAGGATGGTGCTGCTGGGAGGGACAGTGGGGCCTCCACCATGGCCCTGCTAGATAATGGGTCCCCCTGTGACAGTGGAGCTGGGTGGTCACCTTTGGTCGCAGGAGGGGTGGGGAGTGGCTTTGGTGGTCCAGGAGGGCAGCGTGAGGCTGCTCCTCTCAGCTCCAGCCTTCTCCAGAGTGTGACAGTGGCTGTTGCCAGTGCTCTCCCCACCAGCACAGGCAGGCTGGAGAAACACTGAGGCTTTCTCCATCCGGCAGCCATGCACAAGCTCTGCGTCCCGGTGATGGGAATCTGTGATGTGGCAGAAATGGACGAGGTCAAAAACGCTGATGCTGAGCGAATACCAGGGCAGCTCCACACAGAAACCATTAGGGATGTAGTGGAGCAAACTCCAACCTCCAGCCTGGAGAGCAGAGCAGCCTCTCCCTGCCCTGAACCTGGCTCCCTCCAGCTGCCTGGGGGAGAAAACCTCAAGGGAGGGTCCCGAAGGTGCCCGGCACTGCCCCAGCCCTGCTGCTCTCTGCAGAGGATGCTGTGCTTTGCCCCAGCCCAGGCAAGAGCTGCTGCACAGATCTATCTGCAGCTGTGAGATGGCAGACACAGCCTCGGGACGCGCAGGAGGGGTCCCCAAGGAGGGACAAGCCTCGGTGGGAGGTGTCAGAAGCTCTTCTAGCAGAAAGGGTGGGATGCAGTTGGCACCTTATTCCCTGTAGATGCTCTTCAGCAGCCACAGGCTTTCCACATCGTTTGCTTTTCATTGCTCTTGCCCAGAAGGCCGATGCCCTGACCAACAGAGCCATTTAATTACTGGGGGCATCACAGCCCATCAGTCGGGGGCTGCAGGCTCCATGGTGCCCCTACAAACACTCCCCCGGGGCTGGGGGATCCCACGCAGCGGGACTTGCTGGGCATAATGGGAGGAGCCGGGGGGGTGGTCCCGGCCCCAGCCAAATCCTCACTCAACGCATTACTCTGGCTGGAGAGACAGCATTAATTCCTCTTGAATTAGAGATTACTTTCATTACAGTTACTCAATTCTTAAAGCCCTTCAGTGCCATTTGATACGGGCATTAATGCTCCCTTCCAACCTGCAGGTTTAGAGGTTGTGTTTTTGTCCACGTTACCGGAGGGGGGATACACGGGGGGTACATCCCGTTGCCAGGAGAGCTGCTGTCCCCTGATGTGGCCGAGCTGGCATCGCTGTGCCCCACGGCGCCTGGGAGCTGGCACGTCCTTGGGCAGTCCCCGTGGCCCCATGCCCCTGTGCTGGTGCTCACCCTGAAGGAGTTAACTTCTCACCAGCACCTTTCCTAGACCTGAATTATTAATTTTTTTTATAATCTGCCTTCGGGCACCCCGCAGCCCCTACAACATTCCCACATTAAAGAAACATGGGCTCCCTGGCTGGCTGCACCGCTTTGATGTCGAACATGCGTGAAACGCTCTCCCAGGGAGGAATTTGTACAAAAATTCATCAGATGATTGAGATATTGTAGCTAAGCGTGCGCGGGGAAAGCGCCCATCCGATAATCCCGTTACGGCACCGGCCGCTCCATCCAGCTTGCGGCGTGCGGAGGAGAGCGGGCAGCTCCCGGGTAAATATTTGCCTGCTGCGGCTCGCTGCGTGCAAGGAGGTGGCAGGCTCATCCCGAGCTCTCCTCAGAGGCCAGAGACTGATGGCTGCGTAATCCTGGACTCCATCCACCCATCGGCATGAAAACAAACTGTTTAATTTGGCAAAAAAATCCCACGCGCCGGCTGCGGTGAGGAGGGTTGTGCGCTTTCTCCCTTCCAGCTGCCGTTGCAGGCTCAGCAGATGCATGGGGGGAGAGGGGGACCCCCCCGGGCTGGGAGCCAAAATCCTCCAGCACAAGCGAGCACCCGCTCGCCACCTTCCCGGTGGGGCTGGACCTCCCGGGGCTCAGAGGGTGGTCGGCAGCAGCGATGGTCACTGCCCTGTGAGGCACCGTGGGCTGCGAGCGCATCTCCAGCTGCAGCTCCATGTGTTGGGAGATGAGCGCAGAAACTCTTCCATGAGCACCAACTGGCATTGGGATGGTCCCGTGGGACCACTCCACCTTCTCCAGGTGGCCTGCCCCTTGCCACCCCCCCCCCTCAAGCTGGAGCTGTGCTGGAGGGCTCCAGCCACACTGTCCCGGCTGGAGAAGGGGAAGGCACCGGCTGAATCCCACCGGTCAGCACCCAGCCCCGAGCTCCTGTGCCGTGCCACGGGATCATGGAGCCAACAACGGCCACCAGCTCTCGCCTGGTAGCCCAGCACTGGGCTCAGCAGGACTGCAGACAGTGCCAGCAGATGAAAGCTCAAGCAAAGCTACTTGGAGATTTAAGCAAAACTGGGTCAAGCACGCGAGAAAGCGAGGTGTGAGGAAGATAAAAAACTCTCCCCGGCGGAATGACATTGCAGCGGACGTCGAGGACACAGGGACACCCCGGCTGAGAGCTGCACAGCTGCTGCTGCAGTGAAAGACCACTGCGAGGGGTTCACAGCCAAACGATTTAAGAGACGATTAGATGTGGTGCTGAGGGATATGGTGTAGGGGAGGACTTTGTAGAGTAGGGTAGATGGTTGGACTCGATGATCCCAAGGGTCTCTTCCAACCTAGATGATTCTATGATTCTATGAAACAGGAATCCCCCGATGCTGCTGCCGTGTCCCCTCCCCTGCCCCGCTAAGGATCGTGGAATGCCAGTACCGGGGTCGGGGAGGGGGCTGCCCCCGGGAACAGGGTCCCTGCAGCACCGAGCAGGGGGACACTCGCTGCGTCCCCCAAATCCCCACGGTTCAAGAGGGATGCACCACGTCCACCCCGGGGAAATGCCACCCCGAGCAACCGTGGCTGGCCAGGCCCCGTGTCCCTGCTGCCACCACCCCACACCGAGGCAGCCTCAGATTTAATGACGGACCGGCTGCCTTTAATAAATGTTTATGTTCAAAGAATTTACACCAGTGCTCACAGACAGCTAATGAGAGACATTTCAATGCATAAAAGCAGTGTGAACACAGTAATTAACTTTGTTGCTGATTCATTTTTAATCATTTAAATGCTCCAGAGATTTGCAGTGTCCTTTAAGTCAACAAAATCTTTTCCAAAGGGCACGCTGCCCACACCCTTCACACACACGAGCCGATGTGTAACTCCCACCTTCCTAAAATACTGTCCAGCACCAACTGAGGGTCCGGCAAAGCCCAAAGCCAGGAAGCAGCAGGAGCTGAGGGCTTCCCAGCACAGTGCTCGTGGAGCCCAGCTCACCATCCCTGCCACTACCGCTGCCTAGGGGCAGACAGACCCCCCAGCACGAGCCCAGCCGCTGGGTGAGGTCCCATGGCTCACGGAGAAAGGCTGGAGTCTCCCCCTCTCCCATATCCAGGGCAACTCCTTCCACAGGTGAAACTTTAAAAAATGAATATTCATTTCAAAAAAATCCCATACTATGCCCCAGCTGCAGCGATTCCCCGATTAAATCCTGGTGTCAGAGATATGTTGCTCACTTGGTGATCTTTCACTGCTTGGGAGCGTGCAAAGGGATGGGACAACATGCTGGCACCACCAACAAATCACACCGACCCAGCAATGGGTCCCACAGACCCCAGGTCACACGCCAGGGTGACTCCAGCCACATCTAACACATCTGCTGCCAGGGACACGGGTGTGACACAGGCATCACGTGGAGGATCCAGGGCTGCAGACACCCATCTCCACCCGCAAATGCTGGGTGCTGCCGGCCCCGTGCCTGGGTGGCTGCTGTCCTGCCAGAGGGTCTCGGGCACCACCCGCCCCAGGAGCCTGATGTGGTCCCTGCTCCCAGCCCGGTGGCAGTGATCAGCGCACAAACACCAGCCCCAGCCATCCCTGGAGCACACGTCGTGTGGCAGATACCACAGACTGCACCTCGATGGACACACAAGTCATCAAGGACCCGTATCCTTCACTTTTCAGCTTCATGGAGCACCCCTGCCCATGGCCGTGCCAGGTTATGAGCTGGATTTCGTGCTAACGAAGCGAAGGTTAGAACAAATTGCAGCGTTTACAAACAAGGTCATGGAAGACAGAGCAAGAACGTGCATCATTAATTTTGAAGGCCTGGTGCCCCGCGTGGATTTACCTCCTTGCATTTCTCCCAGCACCTTGGCAGGGGAAACCCTCCTGGGGCCTGAGCAAGGGTCTCTGCAGCACCCAGGCCCACCCAGAGGAGGACCACTGCCCACAGGCAGATGGAGACAAGGCAGTGACCAGGGCACATGCTGCCTGCAGGGCTGCTCCTCACACCAAAGTCTCTGCCGGAGGTTTTGTACCCATTCCTCAGAGCCCAGGCACTCTCTGAAGTCAAGGAAATTTCAAAGCATCCTTGAAGCTTGCTGCCTTCCTCTCTTCTTGCTAATTAACTTTAGCAAAATGCACTGTCAGTCAAGCCCACAAAACAGCCCGTGTCATTGGGCAAAGCCTAATGGGCTCCCATTTGTGTGTGAGCCAACCTGGCCATTAGCAGAGAGCAATTAGCGAGGCAGAGTGCAGGAGCTGGGTTTGCCCGCTCCCTCCTCTCCCTCCCGCCGGCACAGGGATGCGGGGATGGCAGTGATGCTCCCCGGCTGCTCTCTCGGGGTAGCCACAGTGCCCACTGCCCAGAGGCTGGCAGTGCCCCTTCTGCTGCCTCAGCCCCAGGAGCACCCCAAAACCAAAGGCAGAGCCCCAGCAGCGCGGGTGCCCCCAAGGACCTGTCGCACCAGCAGGTGGGGAAGCCCAGGCTTGGTCCAAGTGTCATCCCTGGGTCTGGATTCAGCCAGGTGGATCCATGTGGGAGCCAGACCAGGCTCTCCCCTGTGCCAGCGCCTGTCTCCTGGCTCAGCTCCTGCAGACAGAGGTGCCTGCCGGGCAGAAGCCGGGCTCAGCCTGCAAAACCTGCCAGGAAAAGCCCCTCTCTGTGAAAATAATGCTGGAACATCTGACAGGGTTATTCCGGAATCCTAGGGAGGGAAACTGTACCCCGAGATGCTGTAATTAGAGTCACTGCTCAAAGTTAACTGCAAATTAAATGACGCCGTCTTCCTTGTGTTCTGGAAAATATTGAAGGTTATTGGCACGCACTACCTGCAGCAGGAAAAAGCTCTGTATTGAACATTTAGTCCAGGATTGGTAATGAATCGATATTCCCCAGTAGCTGGCTGTTTGGTTTCAGTTGTCTTAAAACAGATCTTGCTAAAAATACCTTTCCTGTAGTGTATCTGTAGCTAATGAGGTGGATTGGAGAGGCTGATGGGAACTGGAAACGGCACGGGTGTTCTGGGCCTGAAGTCGGTGGGCAGGCAGCTCCTGGGTGGTGGTCTGGTGCAGGGGAAGGCAGAGGGGTCTGGCTGTGCCCAGCGTGCCACCTCCCAGAGCAGAGGGAGCCAAGGCTGCCCCGGGCGATGGCAGGAGCTAAGACAGGAGGCACCACGAAAACAGCAGCTGTGAGCAAGCACGACATCTGGAGCCTGCAAGGACAGGCGGATCAGGAGATGTCCCCTCCCGCTGGTTCTGCCACCTCCGCGTCAGACCAACTCCAGGGCAGGGGAAAATGCGGAAAAACAGGAGCTGATGTTTTCAGAGCATCAGAGGGGCCCAACTCCCACGCTGTTACTGCATTGAAGACCTACCTGGTCCCTCTTCTCAGCTCCCCACTGGGGCGTGAAATTGGGAGGATGGAGCTGGACTGGGCACTCGGCTGTCGCAGCACTTGGGGGCTCCTGCAGGCAAAGTCTTTGCCTTTCCAAGGGGGTCTGTGCTCCAGGCTACCTGCAGAGATCCCCATGGCACCGTGGTGCTCCCCAAGCACGTGAGCATCACCTCTCCCTGGCTGGCAACTGGGGACGGTCTCCAGGACTGGGCAGGAGCAGCTTCCCCACCCTGGGGTCCTGGTGGGGCAGCCCTTCCCAGCCAGAGGTCCACAGTGGCAGCTCTGCCCTTCCCCGGGACACAGCCGTCGGCAGGACCCTGTTCTCCTGCTCCCCGGGCTCTTGGCACAGCGACAGGAGCTCGTTGCGCTGTGGGTTAGACCTGCTCCACATTTAATTGCTCCACTTGCAAGGAGGAAAATCAATTCCACGTTTTATACATTAGCAGCCTCTGTGCTTAAGTTCTGGCACATTTGCGAGGTTAAGAAAAAAAAAAAAAAAAAAAAGGTAATAAAACCAGGGAAGTGTCATTTAATTGTTTTAGCTGAACTAATTTGGAGGCTCCGCTGCTCCGGCGTGATCTCTCCATCGATCCAGACACAAAGCCAGGCCCCGGGCAGCACGCTGCTCACCCAGCCACGCTGCCATCGCTGCCTGTCACCGCTGCCGCTCACTGCCACGGGCTGCGTCCCTCCTGCTCATGGAGAGTCCCTTCACGTGGAGGATCCCGGGCTGAACCATGGCTCCAGGCAGTAGTTTGGCTGCTCTGTGCTCACTCCTGCAGCCCCTCGGTACCAAAGTGTGTGTGGGAGGGGGACAGGGCTCCCATTTCCTGGACCAGTACCACATGGGGTGCCATAGCTGCCCTTATGTGCCCCAGGCAGGGTCTGTCCCAGCCCCCAGCCCCTTCCCTTCAGCCCAGGCACCGCTGTGGTTGGGCTCTGTGGCCCCAGGCCTCCTGTGAGGAGCCACCAGCACTTCTGCAGAAGCAGCACCGTGATGTCTGGTCCTGCACTGCCTGAGGGGTTTCCAGCCCCACGCTCCCCACAGTGACCCCGCACACGGGACACACGTGAGCCTGAAGAGCTGGCAGGGCCACGGACTGCACGGGGGAGCCCCAGCTCAGGACGGGGGGAGCCACTTCCCAGCCAGGCCCTGAGCATGGGGCTCAGCCAAGATGTGTGTCCTGCTCCATCACCCGCCCGTTACTCTGGATGCCCTTTATCAAACCACTGCTGCTCCTGTCCTTACATGCCTGTACTGCAGGGCTGCTCCCAGCTCTCTGCTTTTAGGTGATGCAAGACAGGTGACAGTGTCAGGGAGGGGAGCATGTGGGGTAGGACAGACCTGCCAAGGGGCTAGAGCAGGCAAAGGACACTGCTGTGTCTGCTCTCCAAAGGTGGGAGGAACTGGGCATGCCGCAGGACAGCCTTAGGACAGGGGAATGGCAAGTGAGCTCCACCAGTGCCTGTCCTGGCTTGTCATCTGCCACCGGTACCGCTGCAAAAGGAGATGAACGTTCCTGGCTGCAGGGTCTGCTGTGACCCAAGTCCTACACAGGGCAGCCGATCTGCCCACATCTCCAGACAGCCCTCCCTGGGCAGCGCTTGAGCACGGACACCGGTGCCAGCCACAGGGGCC